>JACCIX010000202.1:42500-107908 GCA_025506515.1 Flaveria trinervia
TGTGAGTTTACAACATGAGTGTTAGGTGACCTTTATCCCACAACATGGTATTCTCACCTCAAGTCACAAGTTCCCTCAAAGTGGTTAGGTGACCTTTATCCCACTAAGAGTTTGCAAGTAACCTAAGTGTTGTGTAAAAGGATGGTGCTTAACTTGTTTTCAAAAGGGATTTAAAATGATACAATTCTTGTTATTGAAAAGTCTATGTAACATATGATTGTATGCATTCAACCATATGGTATTGAATCGATTCTTTTAAATAAAACTCATTTTATTTTACAAACCATTAATTCCTTTTATAGAACCATTCTATTTTGCTTAATGATTTGAGAACCAATTTTTTGTTTATAGTTTGTATTAGAAGACGGTTGTAAATGACATCCAAATAATCAAAACAAACATCATCATATGCAATCAACCAAACAAAACAAAGCATCCATATATGCATAACAAAGCATACTAAGTTGAGCACACTTGTTTAGCCAAAACAAGTGTGTCAAATGGTCTTGTCCTAAGGGTTAAGAAACATGATACATGGTTGATCAAAGGGACTCCCACTTGAATCCACATCTTCAAGCATCCTCTTTGTTTTATCTTTTCTTCAAGTCTTGATCTTGAGCATCCTTTACAAAATTATGTATCCTAATACATGTTCTAGTAAAGGAAAAAAAAAACTCCTAATCTTTTTACAAATCATATGAATGAATAGATTACAATACAAAACTTGAAACCCAAAATAAAACATTACATGCCCAAATGAATATAACTAAACAACCAATCAAACAAACCAAAAGGTCAAGGCTTTGTTATGCATAACCAAAACAACATATCCAAATCCTATGTTACGAAATGGGGCAGCCCCTTTTAACCCATGTTCTTGGCCAACATAAACCAAGAACAAATGGGTTAAGTCCATACAAACAAACATCTTATGACTAGATTTTTTAAAGATCCTTTCATGCATAAAGTAGTATCTTTAAGAAATCAAAAAGGGGTTTAAACAAAAGCCCACAAACATACGGGTATGAGGTGTCAAACACCATAAAACCCGAGAACAAGCAAGGATAAGCATGTATGCTTTCGTATATGTGGCTCTTGATGCCATTGTTGGGATTCAACATGTTTATCAAAGTTCATATCATCCTCATTTATATGAAAAACGCAGCGGAATATAGTTTTAAAACATGTTAATTTGTTGGTTATTAAACCCATTTTAATAAGCAAACCCCAAAGCCATGGATCAATATACGAAATACATACAAAGATAAAAACATAAGATGTAAAGAAACAACCTTTGGAGCAGATTAAAGACGGAAAACCAGAGGAGAAAGAAGATGAAATCGTGGCTTTAACTTCAAAAGGAAGTCCTCAAGAGGTGATACCCCAAGCTTGCACCAAACACCTTTGATTGCTAGGCTTCTAGACACAAATTTCAGCTACAAAAACCTCTTTTGTGAGCTGAAAATTCTGCTCAAAGCTTCCTCCAAAACCGTGAGAAAAAGAGAGATAGAGAGAGAGCTTTTGTGTGTGTGTTTTTCTTGGATGTGATTGAAATGAATGTGTGTTCAAGTGTCCAAGACTTTGCATGTCTTGGAACTAAAAATGGGACCTCCAAGAAACAAAAGGGGCGGCCGAAATAAGGTCCCCTTATGTTTCCCTCCCAATTCAAACATTTAAAAAATAAAATCACATCCTATGTATTTATAAAATTAAAACCATTTTAATTTTATATAACTAACACACACTATTATTTGCCATTGCTTAACCATATTAAATAATGTACAAATAATCTTCTATGAACAAATCATTATCTATATATAATGACGTTCATCTACAAAAGCAATAATTTAGAAAATCAATTTTCTAAATTGGTGTCATTATTTATTTGTGTGATCTTATCAACAAATAAATTACCTTTTGGTGTTTGTATGGCTTGTTATTGGGTAGACCCGACTTGGATCATATTACACTAGCCACATCAATTTAATATGAATCTTGGGCAGATCAATACTTTCATGTATGTATGTACGTATGTATGTATGTATGTATGTATGTATGTATGTATGTATGTATGTATGTATGTATGTATGTATGTATGTATGTATGTATGTATGTATGTATGTATGTATGTATGTATGTGTGTATGTATGTGTGTGTGTATGTATGTATGAATCTATGTATGTATGTATGTAATGTATGTATGTATGTTGTATGTATGTATGTAGGTAGGTATGTATGTATGTATGTATGTATGTATGGAGGCATGTATGTATGCATGTATGCATGTATTTATGTATGTATGTATGTATGTTTGTATCTGTGTATGTATGTATCTATGTATGTATGTATGTATGTATGTCTGTAGTATGTATGTACGTATGTATGTATGTATGTATGTATGTATTAATGTATGTTTGTATGTATTTATGTATGTATGTAGGTATGTAGGTATGTATGTACGTATGCATGTATGTGTGTATGTATGTCTGTATGTATGTATGTATGTATGAATGTGTGTATGTATGTATGTATGTACGTATGTATATATGTATATGTGTGTGTATGCATGTATGTATGTCTATGTGTATGTATGTATGTATGTATGTATGTATGTATGTATGTATGTATGTATGTATGTATGTATGTATTTATGTATGTATGTAGGTATGTATGTACGTACGCATGTATTTGTATGTATGTCTGTATGCATGTAGAATGTGGTATGTAGTATGTATGTACGTATGTATATATGTATATGTGGTGTATGCATGTATGTATGTCTATGTGTATTATGTATGTGTATTACCATGGTCTCGTCATACGAATGGTGCATTACCATGGTCTAGTCGTACGAATGGTCCATACTCATGACCCAGTCACATGAGCTGATTTAACATAGATTTCAGATCTGCTACCGCCATGGCTCCTAAAAATCCTAATCTTATGAATTTTTCATGAACCGAAACAAAATAGATATCATTATATGCGAAAGGGTGATAAGAACGTGGTTCCGACATCGATTTTATCCAAGAAACAAACACACGTAACAAGATCTAAGCAAAACACGAAGACATGAAGTGGGTTTAACGTCAACGAACATGAAATAGATCCAAAAATCAGAGCTCGGGTTGCTAGAATGAGTGTTAGATCATTCTAGCAGTACCGGCTCTAATACAATTGTTAAGTCGCTGGATCAGTTGACATCCGAGCATGTTCTTGACAGAAGAACCCAAAACCAAAACCAAGAGGCAAACAATAGAACCAACAAAATTTGTACGATTGAAAGTTGATTCGTACGAATGGAGCGCTGAGTCGAGCGTCTGGTCTGTTGTGTGACTGATGATGTTGAGTGTGAATTTCCTCTTGAACGTCTGATGATGATAACGTAACATCAGTAAGTGTCATGCTTGACCAAAGATTAAACTCAACGCTATCAACATGGACATACTATTTCAATTGAACTCAAACTAACATTTTACAAGTATCGACAACCCATTTGGAACTACAAATACTTAACAAGTGCTATCTTTCATAACAATGAGATCTTTACACGGATTCATTAGCAATGACGACTCTTAGTACTTGGATCTAATAAGATCTGATATGTGTGTCTGCTTGTGTGTGTGCTACCCACGACCGAACCGATACAACCGGAACCGACCAAACATTACTATACGCTTGATACACGTCATTAATGCTTAATAATAACTATCAATAGGTGTTTGACTGTTCATTGCATTCAAGTTGGGAATCTTGATCATTCATACTTACCACTTAACATGTGAGTTTCGTGGCCCCTTTTATGCTTATACTACTTTACAAACATTACAAACATGGGGGAAAAGTATGCTCGCCCATTTTCTATGTTGTACAATATACATACAATTTAAATACTTGGATCAACGTGCTACTATTTTGTGGGGTACTCATCTGATACATGCTTGAGTCTGCTTTGTCGTTCTTTCTTACAACCATTAATTCCAGTGTGGGAACCGACGGATAGGTATGGTAGTACTACTGGGTTGACACCCCCACCTCGTGTTGGTATACTAGTTAGTACTAACAAAAGCTAGGAACGGGCCTTGGGTGAATATATTCCAACAAGATTCTTTGTGTACGTCGTTAGGTTTGGTTGTAAAGCTCTTGATGTGATTTGGCTTGCTTATAACTATATGCACGGGATTCTGCAACGACTTATACAGCATCATTACTTATTTACTTTTAAACCTACGAGCTCACCAACAATTTTGTTGACCATTTTGAGCATATCTTTTAGGTGATCATGCTAGCTGAGTTCTAGGTGTGCTGCCTTAGTGGACCCTAGGATGCATTTTCGGCTAAACTTGTCATTTTGAAAACAATTGTTGTATCTGTTTCAAACAACATTACACTTTGTAACTTGTTCCGGGTTGTGGGAATTGCATACAATGTTATTATCTATGTTTATCATATATCATATTTACGCTAATGGCTATGTTGTCGTGAATACTGACTAAGCACGACACAAGTCCCCTTGTTGTGGGGTGTGTCATGACACGCTTGTCATCATTATTATTGCATCTCTATCGCTTACCATGTGTTATGACGATTCCTGTCTCGTTACATCCCCGTGTTTCCGCTCTTAGCGGGGGTGTGACAGACTGGTATCAGAGCCATTGGTTATAGAGAATTAGGCAATACACTTGACCTAGACTATAACCTAGGAAACTTCATGTAGATTTTCATGCCAGGGCTGTGTGCATTTTATATCTAACGTGTTCCTCATTACTTGTTCGGTTATCTATCTGTTTCGTAATCATTTCACCCGTGAGGGAGCCCTTGTGCTCACTCTTTACAGGATGCTTGATTGGATCTTCGTTTCCCTTGCGCACCGAGTTGTTTTATCAATCCGGGTATTGAACCCAAAGAGATCTTCATAGATCATGCTATTGCGTTTGACCTTAGACACTGGGATTTACCCAAGGAGGTTATGTCTGAGACCTCGAGAGAGAGGAAATAGACAACCTCCGCTAGACTAAACTTGATTTCATGCATGGATATGCCATTGTTATGATGAACAACTGTTTGGACATTACTTATACATGGTGTGAGAATTTCATGATTGTAAACGATGTGTGACAACCATAAGTATGGCATTATCCCGGAAGTTAGGCCTTAATGTGACATGGATAATGTGTCCTGCAATGGTTTAAAACTTATGCGTTTACTATTCTTATGATAGAACATGCCGCCTCGCAGAGTTACCCGCAGCAACAGTGGCGGAAGTGAAGCCCCGAGAGGCAGAGGCAGAGGTAGAGCACCGAGAACAAGTGATGGGCCTACCAATGTCACTCCGGAACAGGAAACGCTGATATGGCAGCCTAATCGCTGAACAGTTGGCCGCACTGATTCCGACAATCGTGGCCCAAGTGAGCGATGCTCTTCAGAATTCTCACCCCACGGGGACGGTGGCAATGATAATGAGGATAACGGGAACCCGACTGGGAACTAAAGCAATCACGAGACTGGAAATGGTGGTACAGCCGGTAACAAAATGGAATTGTTAATGAGACCGGGGTTGTGAATGCTAGACGGGGATGTTCATACAAGGAATATGTGGCTTGTAAACCAAGAGAGTTTGATGGCAAAGGTGGATCCATAGCCCTGACCAGATGGCTTGAAAAGATGGAGGTCGTGATCGACATCAGCGAATGCCTCGACAGTCAAAGGATTAAGTATGCCACGTGCTCACTACAGGGCAAGGCACTAACAGGTGGAACACTCAGATTCAGGCTAGGGGAGAGAATCGGCGATGCAAATGTCGTGGGATGAGTTCAAAGCCCTAATCACCGAGGAGTACTGTCCTCTTAACGAGATGCAAAAACTTGAGCATGAGTTCTGGAATCATGCTATGGTGGGGGCTGGGCACGCAGCTTACACGATCGTTTTCGCGAGCTACCAAGATTCGTTCCGCATCTGGTCACCCCGGAATCAAAAAGGATAGAGAGGTATATTGGGGGAATTGCACCTCAAATCCAGGCAATTGTAACCGCAGCTGCTCCTCCTACTATTCAGAGCACAATTCTGAAGGCTGGCGCTCTAACTGATGAGATGGTGAGAACAAGGGTATGGGTAGGGGAGCAGAGAAAAGGAAAGAAGTTAGGGAAACGAGCTGGTCGAGTGCCGGGAAATTCTAGAAAAGGGCCAAGGCAACCATAAATTTTGTGGCCGTGACCCAGGGCAGGCGAGAGTATGTGGGTCCACACCCCAGATGCGATAGGTGCAACTTCAATCATCCCCTAGCTATGCTGTGCCGGGTGTGCGCTAACTGTAGACGCCCGGGGCATTTAGCAAGAGACTGCAGAACAGCGCCGAATATGGTTGCACCAGTCAATGCGGTTAACCCGTGGGAACGCTAGGGGCTTTTATGAGTGTGGAAGCCCTGATCACTACAGAAACATGTGCCCCAAATTGAATCGGGCACCGGGCCAACAAGGGAACAACAAACACCAGACGATGGCCATAGCTGGAAATCAAGGCCCGGGAAATCAAGGGAATACGGCTCGAGGATGCGCTTTTGTCATTGGAGCCAATGATGCCCGTCAGGACCCAAATGTAGTCACGGGTACGCACTTACTCAATAATAACTTGGCATCTATATTGTTTGATACTGGGGCAGGCAATAGCTTTATATCTTATGAGTTTGTGCAATTGCTTGATTTGAGTCCTAGTAGGCTAGAAACTAGCTACTTTGTAGAAATGGCCAATGGTAGGGTTGTTCAGGCCGACGAGATTATTAGAAAGTGCTCATTGATATTGGAGGACCATGCCTTCGATATAGACTTGATACCCATTGAGTTAGGAAGTTTCGACGTGATTGTGGGAATGGATTGGTTGTCGAATCACGAAGCTGAGATTGTCTGTCGGGACAAAGTAGTACGAATCCCCATACCAGACGAGGAGGTACTCAGAATTCAAGGAGAAAGACCGGGGAGAAACTTAAAGCTTATTTCCTGCATGAAAGCACGCCGGAGTTTACGAAAACAGTGCTTCGCTTTCCTGACTCATGTGGTAGAAAAGAAGGAAGAGGAGCAGAAATTGGTAGATATCCCTGTGGTACGGGATTACTCAGATGTATTTCCTGATGACTTGTCTGGTTTGCCTCCTCCACGGTAGGTGGAATTTCGTATTGAGTTGATTCCTGGAGCTACACCGGTAGCAAAGACACCGTATCGGTTGGCACCATCTGAAATGCAAGAGTTATCTAGCCAGTTATAGGAACTACTGGAGAAGGGGTTATTCGGTCGGCCGAGTCACTCGCCTTGGGGAGCACCGGTGTTATTTGTCAAGAAGAAGGATGGGTCGTCCCATATGTGCATCGACTACCGTGAATTGAACAAATTAACTGTGAAGAATCAGTATCCTCTGCCCAGGATCGACGACCTGTTTGATCAGTTACAATGAGCTTCGTATTTTTCCAAGATCGACCTTCGATCTGGATATCATCAACTAAGGGTTTTCGAACAGGACGTACCGAAGACAGCGTTTAGAACTCGTTATGGGCACTATGAGTTCTTGGTCATGTCGTTCGGATTGACTAACATACCAGCTGTGTTTATGGACCTAATGAATCGGGTGTGCAAACCTTACTTGGATAAGTTTGTGATCGTATTCATAGGCGACATACTTATCTACTCTCGATCGAAAGAGGATCATGAAGAACCTCTGGGCAATACTGGAACGGTTAAGGAAGAGAAAATTTTCGCCAAGTACTCGAAGTGTGAATTCTGCTGCGAGAGGTGAAGTTTTGGGCATGTGGTTAACAAGGACGGGATTCATGTAGATCCCGGCAAGATCGAAGTGTAAAGAAATGGGATACACCCCAGACACCTTCGGAGATTCGGCAATTCTTAGGATTGGCCGGATACTATCGTCGTTTGATTGCGAACTTTTCAAAGACCACTCAACCGTTAACACTGCTGACCCAGAAGGACAAGAAGTTTGATTGGGGACATGCACAAGAACAAGCGTTCCAAACGCTGAAAGATAAGCTGTGTAATGCACCGATATTGTCCCTCCTAGATGGAACTAATGACTTTGTGGTATACTGTGATGCTTCGCAACAAGGGTTGGGATGTGTTTTAATGCAGAAAGATAAGGTGATTGCCTACGCTTCGTGACAACTTAAGGTGCACGAGAAGAACTACACAACTCATGATCTTGAGTTGGGCGCTATAGTATTCGCACTCAAAATATGGAGACATTACCTGTATGGAACCAAATGCATCATCTACACAGATCATAAAAGCCTTCAACATATCTTGGATAAGAAGGAACTCAATATGCGACAACGACACTGGATAGAGCTTCTTAGCGACTACGATTGTGAAATCCGGTATCATCCGGGGAAAGCTAAGATGGTGGCTGATGCTCTAAGCCACAATGAATGCGTGAAACCACTACGTGCTCGAGCTTTGGGATTGACCATTCAAACAAATTTGAAAGCTCAGATCCAAATTGCACAAAGTGAGGCGTTGAAAGAAGAAAACCTTGCGGGAGAAGAATTCCGAGGGTGAATAAACAACTGATGTGCAAGGACGACGATGTACAGTACTTGATGGACCGTATATGGGTACCCAAGTGGGGAGGTGTACGTACCTTGGTCATGGATGAAGCTCACAAGACGCGATATTCTATTCATCCTGGCGCAGACAAGATGTACCACGATCTCAAAGATCCGTACTGGTGGTCAAGGATGAAGAAAGACATTGCCATGTACGCCAGTAGATGCTTGACATGCTCTAAAGTTAAAGCTGCACATCAGAAACCATCGGGACTGTTACAACAACCTGAGATTCCCGAATGGAAATGGGAGAACATAGCCATGGATTTCATTACCAAACTCCCTCGAGTGAGCAACGGGCATGACTCGATATGGGTCGTAGTGGATCGAATCATGAAATCAGCACATTTCTTGCAATCTGAGAAGACTACAAAATGGACAAGTTGGCGAGATTGTACATAAAAGAGGTCGTGACAAGACACGGAGTGCCGGTGTCAATCATATCCGACCGTGACGGCCGATTCACTTCACGATTTTGGCAAACACTACAGAAAGTGATGGGCACTCGATTAGACATGAGTACGCCTATCACCTCAAACAGATGGCCAAAGTGAGTGAACCATACAAACATGGAAGACATGTTGAGAGCATGTGTAATCGACTTTGTGTGGTAGTTGGGACACCCATTTGCCATTGATTGAGTTCTCTTACAATAACAGCTACCATACCAGCATTGGGTGTGCTCCGTTCGAAGCGTTGTACGGAAGGAAGTGTAGATCACCGTTTGTGGGCCGAGATTGGTGAAAGTCAATTAACAGGCCCAGAGATCATTCAGGAAACAACCGAAAGATCATCCAGATCAAGGATAGACTGAAGGCCGCTAGAGATCGCCAAAAGAGCTATGCCGACAATCGTCGGAAGCCTCTAGAATTCAACGTTGGGGACCAAGTGTTACTCAAAGTCTCTCCTTGGAAAGGAGTTGTTCGGTTTGGAAAGAAAGGGAAGTTAGCCCATGATACGTTGGACCATTCGAGATTACAGAAAGAATTGGGCCAGTGGCTTACCGATTAAGGTTACCACAAGAAGTCAACGGTGTGCATGATACTTTCCATGTGTCGAACCTCAAGAAGTGTTTGGCTGACGAATCACTTCACGTACCAATTGAGGATATCAAAACCGATGAAAAGCTTCATTTTATTAAGGAACCCATTGAGATCATGGATCGTAAGGTCAAACAGTTGAAGCGCAGTAGAATACCAATTGTTCGCGTAAGGTGGAATTCAAAGCGACGGCCAGAGTTTACATGGGAACGGGAAGATCAAATGAAACTCAAATACCCACACCTATTCGGGGATGATACTCTTGGACCTAACTCCAGCTGAATTTCGGGACGAAATTCTCTCAACTGGGGGATACTGTGACATCCGTCACCTTAAGGTCCGTCGAACGACATAATTAAGCATAGAATTACTTTAATTATTCTTCCTCTTCTTCATGAACTCCTGCTTTAAGGAATCATGTCTGCTTTATTACCCTTGTGCCTGTACTTCCTCCGTGAACTTGTGCTAAGCATAAACCTTTTATAAATTTCATCACCATTATCACCAAATGTATCATTTTTAATTATAACCATTGTTATTAATAAAACCATTTTAAGCTATAAATTACCATTAAACACGCTTTTAACCTTAATACAACGAACATTTTAAAGTCGTTTTCAACTGAAGCAAACTTTGGAAACTCGGGGGCTAAGTGCAGGGACTAAAATTGACATTTTGCAAACCTGGGATGGGTATAAAAACCCCATTCCCAGCCATTTTCTTCATTCTCTCCATTTCTTCTTCATCATCTTCTTCTCCACTTCACATCTTCCTCTTAGCACCAAAAACGCCCCGTTTGGTCACGTTTTCGTCGTCTAGACTTCACCTACAACTTAGTTTACTCCATCCTTGCAGGTAGACGACCTTGGTTGTCCATTTCTTGCTCGTTTTACTGGTGTCCCATTTCTAGGGTTTCGGTGTTCGGGTCAACTCGAACACAGAGGTCGTGTGGGTGCGTGTGATGACTTTCTGCGATGCTTCTTGTTCGTGGGTGTTTGTTGTGTGATTCTGGAAGTCCTTGTTTGTAAAACCCTTGCTTGGGGCAGCCAAGGCTGCTCTGCACTTCAGCAGTCGCGAACCTGCAGTTCAGGCGACTAGGTCTGTCATCCGCTAAGCCGTCGACTGGGTGAGTCGTGCGACTGAGTCATGCGATTGTGTCTTTCGGCGACTGAATCGTGCGACTATTGATGTCATGCGGACTGAGTTGTGCAATCGATGAATGTGCGTGCGATTGAGACAATGCGGGTGAATGAATACATCAACGTTGCGTGTATCGCACGACTGAAGGCCAATCGTAAACGAATAAGGTTCGGATCCGTACAATGAAGCTGATTCGTACGAATGAATGTTGATTCGTGCATATTGAGTTAATGTAGGGATTTAACAAGTTTATCAAAGCTCATAAAACATTATAATATATATGAAACGCAGCGGAATGAGGTTTTAAAACATGTTATAAGATGGTTCTTAAGCCTATTTAAGAAGCAACCCCCAAACCATGGATCAATTATACGAAAGTGCATACATAAAAGAACATAAGAGGGTGAAAAAGACAACCTTTGGAGCTGCTGGAAATCGAAATGTTTCAGAAAAAGATGAACTTGTGGCTGAATCTTCAAACTAGAAGACCTCAAGAAAGTTATACCCCAAGCCACAAACGAAGAACCTTTGATGCTAGGATCTTACAACACCAATTTTCAGCTTAAAACCTTTTAAAAGCTGAAAGAAAATCCAGCCTTGAACCACTTGAAGAAATCGTGAACAAGAAGAGGAAAGAGGATTTCTTTTGCACACACTTGAGAGAAAACCAAGGATTGCATGTATGTTGCTTGTGGGTGTCAAATTGCTTAGATAAAGCAAGATGGCTGCCTCTAAGGCAGCCCTTGGGCCGAGCATTGCTGCCACCAATGGGTGGCCTCCCTTTTGTATTATTAAGCAATTTGTTTTTATAAGAATTACAAAATATAATATGTAACATTTACATATTATTTTGTACACCCAACTAGCATTAACATATGATCAATTAAAACTTAAGTTAATTAATTTGTAACATCTTATATGCAATTATATGGTTTCATTTTATAAATGTTAATTAACCATTAAGTAACAATTATAAAGTAATCTCTCAGAATTAATAAATAAACCCATCTTATTTATCAATTTCTTAAGTGCATCTATTTTAGAAAACAATTTTCTAAACCCTTTGGTGTGATATTTATTTAACTGATCAAATCAATAAATAAATATTATAGGTGTTTGTCTAGCCTGTTATTGGGTATGACCCGACTTGGATCATATCACACTAGCCACATCAATTTAATATGTATCTTGGGCAGATCGAATTCAACAATCTCCCACTTGCACAAGATTCATAGAACATTGATGCAAGCAGCAAATGACGCCTAGCAACGGTTTGCTACCCCTAATGTATATGACTAAGTGCCATTCAATAACATTATCCCTTTCAAGTACCTTACTTGAAAATGTTTTAGGTGAATCAATCATCTATCCTTTTGTTACAGATGTCATATTAAATCCAAGAGACACAGAATTGTCATTCTCCGATGATTTAATTTTAACAGGCCTTAGACATCTAACTCTCAACGAATAAGAGGAACAAATTCCATCTTGACTACATACGTCTCTCACAATCACCTCATATCATACATGAACTCAGCCTTATGTACTACCAATTTTCATGACAGCAAAGAACTAAGTCAAAGTACAACACTTGGTGAATATCAAGACCCAATATGTATCTCAGGTCTGAGGATTCAATGATATTCGCCTTTACTCAAAATCTCTTATGACTAATCAGAAGATTCCATGCAGAAATAATTGAGAGCGAGTCAGTCCAATATCTATATCCCATAGACATCAATGAACCTTTGGTAGCAACCTCTTGCTCTATATTCATACCTTATGAATATCAACCAATCCAAGTCATTATAGTCTTATAATCATGGTTGTTCCCATAAGTATGATCGACTACGGACGTTTGAGAATAATTCATTTATTCACGGATTTAAACATGCTAAAATAGAAGAACAAATGAAATATAACCATACAATTAAGTTAAATAACATTAGTTCCAATATCCAAATACAACATCAAACCCAGTCACTAGAATATCTAAGTCCCATGGCACAAACATGACCTTCATGCTTTGCCCTTTCAAGGAGCTTTGTGAGTGGATCCGCAACGTTTTTATCAGTGTGGACTTTGCGAATACATATCTTTCCTTTTTCAACTTCATCCCTTATGTAGTTGAATCTCCGTTCAATGTGCCGAGTCTTTTGATGAGCACGAGGTTCCTTGATTTGAGCAATCGCACCCTCGTTGTCACAAAAGATCTCTAGGGGATCCTGAATGGAGGGGACTACCCCTAGATCGGCTATGAATTTCTTCAGCCATGCAGCTTCCTGTGCTGCCATTGAAGCGGCGACGTATTCTGACTCTGTAGTGGACAACGCTACGACTTCTTGCTTTGAGCTCTTCCAAGAAATAGCTCCCCCATTCAGAATAAAGATGTACCCCGATTGAGATCGTGAATCATCTCGATCGGTTTGGAAACTCGCATCCGTGTAACCTTTTACAACGAGTTCCTCTTCACCAGACCCGTAGATCAAGAACATGTCCTTAGTCCTCCTTAGGTACTTCAGAATGTTCTTGACAGCCATCCAATGACTATCACCAGGATTTTGCTGGTATCTACTTGTCATGCTTAAAGCGCATGACACGTCTGGTCTAGTGCATATCATTGCATACATGATGGATCCTATAGCAGATGCATATGGGATTGCCTTCATTCTATTTTGCTCTTCCTTTGAGCTTGGACATTGAGTCGTACTTAATATTGTCCCTCTCTGAATAGGTACAGTACCTTTCTTAGAGTTTTCCATCTTGAATCTTTTCAAGATTTTGTCAATGTATGCACTTTGATTCAAACCAATTAGCCGTCTTGATCTATCCCTATAGATCTTTATTCCCAGAATATAAGCGGCTTCACCAAGATCCTTGATGGAAAAACAACTTCCAAGCCAGGTTTTTACACCTTCCATGGTTGGAATGTCGTTTCCAAACAGTAGTATGTCATCAACATATAATACTAGGAAGGTTATTGTGCTCCCACTAGCCTTCTTATACACGCAAGCCTCATCAGCGTTTTTGATGAAGCCAAATTTTTTTACTTCATCATCAAAACGGTGATTCCAACTTCTTGATGCTTGTTTCAATCCATAGATTGATTTCATTAACTTGCATACTTTATTAGGATATTTTGGATTGACAAAACCTTCAGGCTGAACCATATAGACATCTTCCTCAAGATATCCATTTAGGAAAGCGTTTTTGACATCCATTTGCCAAATCTCATAATCATAATGAGCTGCTATGGCAAACAATATCCTAATAGACTTAAGCATTGCAACAGGTGAGAAGGTCTCATCATAATCAACCCCTTGAGTTTGAGTGAAACCCTTTGCTACAAGTCTAGCTTTGTAAGTATCCAAGTTTCCATGCATATCGGTTTTCTTCTTGAAAACCCACTTACTTCCAACTACTTTGGAATTATGAGGTGGCTCAACAAGTTCCCAAACTTGATTGTCATACATGGATTGCATCTCAACGTTCATGGCCTCAAGCCATTTGTCACAATCCAAATTGGACACTGCATCATGATATGTGGCTGGTTCATCTGAATCCACCACATAGCATCCATCCATGAAATATCCGTATCTTTCAGGTGGATTACTAGTTCTACCACTTCTGCGAACGTTTTGTGTGTATTGATCAACCGCTTGATCATCCTCAACATCCTCTCGTTGAGTGCTAGTTTCAACCAAACGTGCATCGGGCTGTGTTTCTTGATCCTCCTCAAGATCCACTGTTCTACTGCTAGTTCCTTCCATAAGGAACTTAGTTTCTAAGAACTCACCCTTTCTGGCAACAAACACCTTTTGTTCCAGTGGATCATAGAAATAATATCCCATAGAATCTCTAGGATATCCAACAAAGATACACTTGGTGGATCGGACATCTAATTTGTTTGGGGTGGGAGTCTTGACATAAACCTCACAACCCCAGACCCTTAAGTACGATAGGGATGGAACTCTTCCATGCCATATCTCAAAAGGTGTCTTTTCCACCTTTTTGGTTGGGGCCATATTCAGAATACGGGCTGCGGAGAGCAAAGCGAAACCCCAAAATGATAGAGGTAATGTGCTTCTAGCCATCATAGATCGAACCATATCCAATAAGGTTCGATTCCTCCTCTCAGACACACCATTATGTTGTGGTGTTCCAGGTGGAGTGAGTTGTGAGACAATCCCACAGCTCCTAAGATGATCTTGAAAAACATCACTTAGGTATTCGCCACCTCTATCGGTGCGGAGAATTTTAATTGACCTGTTGAGTTGATTTTCTACTTCATTCTTGAAGATTTTGAACATTTCAAAAGCTTCATCTTTGTGCCTTAATAAGTACACATACCCATAGCGACTATAATCGTCGATAAAGGTAATGAAGTATCTTTCACCATTCCTAGTCATTGGCTTAAAAGGACCACATACATCCGAATGTATGATACCTAATAAATCTTTTGCCCTTTCGTTAGTTCCACTAAAGGGTGCCTTAGTCATTTTTCCTTGTAAACAAGATTCACATACATCAAATGAATCATATTCATTTGTTTTTAGAAGACCGTTCTTTTGAAGTGTTTGTATACGTTTTTGTTTATATGACCAAGACGGCAATGCCAAGGTAGGTATCATTCAAATCTAATTTGAGTCTTTTGGTGCTTGCTTGGTATATTGAGCTTTCATATGTTGTGTTCTCATGAACCAATTCATAAATACCATTACAAGGTATGGCCTTAAAATAAAACATATGATTTAAAGAAACATGAATATCATTGTCAACAAACTTGAAATCATAATCATATTGTCTTAAACGGGAAACAGAAATTATGTTCCTAGTCAAACTAGGAGCATATAATACATTATATAAAATGACTTCCAAACCACTTGGAAGCTTCAAAATGTAGTCTCCTTGGGCTTCAACGTGAACCTTTGCACCATTGCCCATGAATAGACTTATTCCCCTTTTGCATAATGCTCATTTCTTTTGAACCCCTGCAATAAATTGCAAATGTGAGTTCCACATCCGGTATCTAATACCCATGTGTTAGAAGAAATAACATTTAGTTCAACATGTATCATGTAAATTATACCTGAGGTTTGCCCTGCATCCCTCTTTTCTCTCAACTCTTTGAGATAGACTGGACAATTTCTCATCCAATGCCCTATCTCACCACATTTGAAGCATGGGTCGTTTACAGCAACCTTTTGCTTCTTTCCTTGGGTTTCGGAGGCTCCGCCCTAACAACCATCTTCCCCTTTCTTCCAACATGCCCCTTTCCTTTTGCAACATTTGCTTAGGAGGGGGTAGAGACCTCTTTTTTCTCCCACCTTCATTAATGGTGAGAACGGGTAAAACCTTTTTACCCATTCCCGCCTCAGCTGATTTGAGCATCGAATGAAGTTCATTTATGCTCTTGTCCCATCCGTTCATGTTGTAATTCATGACGAATGCCTCAAACCTTTTAGATAGTCCATTAAGGATCAAATCTGTGGCCAACTCCTTTGAGACAGGACAATTTAGCCTTTGAAGGCGGTCGATGTGGCTTTTCATCTTAAGAACATAAGACGAAACTGATTGGGATTCTTCCATCCGACATGCATGAAGCGCTCGAACCGTTTCGAAGCGCTCCACTCTAGCTTGTTGCTGGAACGTTTCCCGCAACTGAGTGATCATGTCATAGGCTCCATGGAGCTCATACTCCTTTTGGAGTTCGGTGTCATACTTGCTAACATTAAGCAAGAGACTTGGACGGAATCTTCCACATATTAACCCAATCATTATAGGCCTCCACATCTTCCTCGTTAGGTTCATCGGGGATGGGATCATCAAGAATGTAGGCCCGCTTTTCTTGCTTGAGAACAATTCTCAAGTTGCGGTACCAATCCATGAAGTTGTTAGGTGTTAGACGATCCCTTTGAAGGATCGCCCTAAGAGATTGGTTGTTTTGGTTTGGTACATCGTTATTAGCGTTGGTGTGGTCGGCCATCTACAAGATTTTACAAAGTTCCATTTTAGTAATCGTTGATATAATTATATTTCATTTATTAATACCCTTTACGTCTCATAGACTATAATAAAAAATTTTAGAATCCAACGTTATATTTAAATATTGGTTAGGTGACCTTTATCCCATTATTTAAATAAACAAGGTAGTCCAAAAAAAAGACAATTGCAACCCATTGCAACTTCTAATGGTATGGGATCGTTTGAACATCTTATGTTTATAACGGCATGTTTACCCATCAACACCTTTTATAAAACACATTTTAGGTGATCCATTCAATATATTTTATAAATCAAGTCGTCCTACTTACACACACGTGTGAGTTTACCACATAAGTGGTTAGGTGACCTTTATCCCACAAACATGGCATTATCACCTCAAGTTACAAGTTCCCTCAAAGTGGTTAGGTGACCTTTATCCCACTAAGTTTGCAAGTAACCTAAGTGTTGTGTAAAAGGATGGTGTTTAACTTGTTTCACAAAAGGGATTTTTAATGTCACAATACTGTTTTAGAAAAGACCATGTACAATATGATTGTATGCATTCAACCATATGGTATCCATTTGGTTCTTTTAAATAAAACCCATTTTATTTTGCAAACCATTAACTCCTTTTATAGACCCATTTAATTTTGCTTAATGATTTGAGAACCAATTTCTTGTAATAGCTTGTTCTAGTGATGGTTTGTAATGACATCCAAATAACCAAAACAAAACAACATCATAAGCATTCAACAAGCATAACCAAACAATACATATATGCATAACAAAGCATACTAAATTGAGCACACTTGTTTAGCCAAAACAAGTGTGTCAAAAGGTCTTGTCCTAAGGGTTAAGAACATGACACATGGTTGACAAAAGAAACTCCCACTTGAATCCACATCTCCAAGCATCCCTTTTGTCCATCCTTTCTTCAAGTCTTGATTTTGAGCATCCTTACAAATATCAATCCTAATACATTTTTCTAGTAAAGATAAACTCCTAATCTATTTATTACATACCATATGAATAAATAAATTACAAACCAAGACTAGAAACATAAAATAAACTTTTACATAACCAAATGAATATAACATGATAACCAATCAAACAATCCACAAGGTCTAGGCTTTGTTATGCATAATCACAAACACATATCAAAACAAAGAAAAATGATTTTTGGCAGCCCCTTGTAGCCCATGTTATTGGCCAACATAAACCAAGAACAAATGGGTTTAGATCATACAAACAAACATCTAACAATCAAAAGTTTTAAAGATCCTAATATGCATAAAGAGGCATCTTTAAAACATCAAAAGGGGTGACCAAAACAGCCTCTAACTCACGGGTATGTGGTGTCAAACACCACAAAACCGTGAACAAGCAAGAAAAAAATGTATGCATTCGTATAAGTGGCTCTTGATGCCATTGTAGGGATTTAACAAGTTTATCAAAGCTCATAAAACATTATATATATATGAGAAACGCAGCGGAATGAGTTTTAAAACATGTTAATAAGATGGTTTTAAGCCTATTTAAGAAGCAACCCCCAACCATGGATCAATTATACGAAAGTGCATACATAAAAGAACATAAGAGGGTGAAAAAGACAACCTTTGGAGCTGCTGGAAATCGAAATGTTTCAAAAAAGATGAACTTGTGGCTGAATCTTCAAACTAGAAGACCTCAAGAAGTTATACCCCAAGCCACAAACGAAGAACCTTTGATGCTAGGATCTTACAACACCAATTTTCAGCTTAAAACCTTTTAAAAGCTGAAAGAAAATCCAGCCTTGAACCACTTGAAGAATCGTGAACAAGAAAGAGGAAGAGAGGATTTCTTTTGCACACACTTGAGAGAAAACCAAGGATTGCATGTATGTTGCTTGTGGTGTCAAATTGCTTAGATAAAGCAAGATGGCTGGCCTCTAAGGCAGCCCTTGGGCCGAGCATTGCTGCCACCAATGGGTGGCCTCCCTTTTGTATTATTAAGCAATTTGTTTTTATAAGAATTACAAAATATAATATGTAACATTTACATATTATTTTGTACACCCAACTAGCATTAACATATGATCAATTAAAACTTAAGTTAATTAATTTGTAACATCTTATATGCAATTATATGGTTTCATTTTATAAATGTTAATTAACCATTAAGTAACAATTATAAAGTAATCTCTCAGAATTAATAAATAAACCCATCTTATTTATCAATTTCTTAAGTGCATCTATTTTAGAAAACAATTTTCTAAACCCTTTGGTGTTGATATTTATTTAACTGATCAAATCAATAAATAAATATTATAGGTGTTTGTCTAGCCTGTTATTGGGTATGACCCGACTTGGATCATATCACACTAGCCACATCAATTTAATATGTATCTTGGGCAGATCGAATTCAACAGTTAAGTCTGCGATTGAGTGTTGTGTGGTAATACTGAATGTAGTCGTACGAATGAATGGTCAATCGCGCCAATGAAGTGATTTGTACGATTGAAAGTTTCTTCGTACGAATGGGCGCTGAGTCGAGCGTCTGGTCCTTTTGTGTGACTGATGAATGTGAGTGTGAATTTCCTCTTGAACGTCTGATGATGATAACGTAACATCATAAAAGTGTCATGCTTGACCACAAAGATTAAAGTCAACGCTATCAACATGCACATACTTTTCAATTGAAATCAACCTAACATTTTACAAGTATCGAAACACATTTGGAACTACAATACTTAATAAGTGCTATCTTTCATAACAATGAGATCTTTACACGGATTCATAAGCAATGACGACTACTCTTAGTACTTGGATCTACATAAGATCTGATACGTGTGTTCGCTTTGTGTATGCTACCATGACCGAATCGATACAACCGGAACCGACCAAACATTACTATACGCTTTATACACGTCATTAATGCTTAACAATAACTGTGAATAGGTGTTTGACTATTCATTGCATTCAACTGTTGGAAATCTTGATCATTCATACTTACCACTTAACATGTGAGTTTCGTGGCCCCTTTTATGCTTATACTACTTTAAAAACATTTACAAACATGGGGGAAAAGTTTGCTCGCCCGTTTTCTCTGCCGTACAATATACATACAATTTACATACTTGGAATCAACGTGCTACTGTTTTGTGGGTACTTATCTGATACATGCTTGAGTCTGCTTTGTGGTTCTTTCTTACAACCATTTAATTCCAGTGTGGGAACCGACGGATAGGTATTGGTAGTACTACTGGGTTGACACCCCCACCCTCGTGTTGGTATACTAGTTAGTACCAACAAAAGCCACGAACAGGCATTGGGTGAATATATTCCGACAAGATTCTTTGTGTACGTCGTTAGGTTTGGTTATAAAGCTCTTGTCATGTGATTTTGCTTGCTTATAACTGTATGCACGGTATTCTGCATCAACTTTATACAGCATCATTACTTATTTACTTTTAAACCTGCGAGCTCACCAACAATTTTGTTGACCATTTTGAGCATATCATTTCAGGTGATCATGCTAGCTGAGGTTCTAGGTGTGCTGCCTTAGTAGAGACCCTAGGATGCATTTCCGGGCTAAACTTGTCATTTTGAAAACAATTGTTGTATCTGTTTCAAACAACATTACACTTTGTAAATTGTTCCCGGGTTGTGGGAATTTCATACAATGTTATTATCTATGTTTATCTTATATCATATTTATGCTTATGGCTATGTTATTGTGAATACTGACTTAAGCACGACACAAGTCCCCTTGTTTTCGGGTGTTTGCATGACACGCTTGTCATCATTATTATTATTGCATCTCTATCGCTTACCATGTGTTATGACGATTCCCATCTCGTTACATCCCCGTGTTTCCGCTCTTAGCAGGGGTGTGACACGATCGGTGGCCGGAAAAAAATTTCCAGCGAGCTATGACCAAAACAACCCCTACCACGCTAATATCGACCTCCTGAATCCAATAGTTGCTTCGGTTTGCTATGAAAATCAATAACGAAGAAGATATCGAAGAGAGAAGTTCGCGGCGGCTAGGGTTCCGACGAACTTTTCCGTCGAGTCACGGTATGTATATCATCTTCTTCCACTCGCCATGCTGGTTCTAATGATGGTTGTGGTTCGTTGAGATAGGTAATGGTGTAGGAGATATTGTTAAAAAAAGGTGGCGGTAGTGATTGAGGACAGTTGCGAATGTGGTTGTGTTGGTCACAACAGGGAATGAAGGCTGTTGGTTGAGGCTATTGATTACAATGATGATCACGATCTGGTGGTGGTGGTAAGATTCAGCTGGATCTGCGACGGGAATGGTGATGGTCTTGCCTGTGACCGAGGTGTTGGCGGAGATGGTGCAGAAAGTGGTGGGGGTTATCGGCTTGAAGGCTATTAGAAGTTGGCGGCGGCTAGGGTTTGGCCGCCGCAAGCAGTCGTGGTGCTGGGTGGTTGACGGTTATGGTTATAGATGGTGGTGTTGAGGTGGTTAGGGATCCGGCGGCTAGGATTAAGTTTTAGGCGCCAAAGCCACTGGTGGTAAAATCGCAGCAAGATTTATTTTTGCAGCATTTTTGTTTTTTTTAGTTTCGAAGAAACTTTAGATAAATTCACAGTTTGATCTTTTATATTTTCACAGGTTTTCCAGTTTCGTCGGAATTTCTAGTTTCGCCGGAATTTCGCTGGAGTTTCGTCCAGAATGGATCTAGTTTTGCCGGATGAAGATGTTGAAGCTCAAAAACACCAAGAACACACACACACTAGTGTGTGTGAGAGAAACTTTTTCAAATCTGAAATTTTCTTCCAATTTCTTGTATACAATATGTTGTAGATCAGGAATTTATGTTGTGTACCTTGAAAGATGTAGTAGATTGTTGTAGATCTGAGAACTTGATTGCGATTGAGATGAAATTTGAATTTTCAGATCTACTTTCTCTCTCTAGAAACCTAGTTTCTCTCTCTAAAAATCTGATAAACACCTTCAAAATTCAGTAACAAATTCTAAAAATCTGATACCAAATTGTAACTCCAGGATAATCAAACATGAATCAAATCATGAAGAATTAGATCAAAACATGATAATCACAATCAAAACCCCTTTGATCTCTATTGATTGCTAATAATATTGTTTACAAGTAAATCCCTCAATCAATTGGTCATTCAACCATTAACCAACACTAATGACAATTAACCTATTTATAGTCTAGACTAATATCCACTAATTGCACTTAACCCCGTAGACTTAGGCTAATTAATACAAAATTACATATTAAACATAAAAATGACTAAAAAAAGATAAAATATATTTTGTTCACACAAAATATATTTATTACAATAAAACTCCTAGTCATCTAAATCTTCAACATCTCATCTTGGTTCTTCGTCTCCAACATGTCAGGTTTGACTTTTGTTGACTTTGACTGTGACGTTGACTTTTGTTGACTTTCATTGTGTTGATAATAGACTATTTTTTATAGATGTTCATCATATATTAAACTAAAACATGTAAACCACAAAAACTAGGTTTATTACCCTTCGCGCGTTGCCGCGGTATTGTACGTAACCATAGTAAAATATAAATTACAATCAACCAACTCGTTTTCGAACTAAATTCCCATCAATACGTAGAGTAACTCGAATCGGTAACGTTGAACAAAAACGTTTAATATTTAATCTGACTATTTTGCAAACAAAGTTATTATTAAAACATAAACTTACAATCGCTCTGACCGTTTACAAACTAAATCTACGCCCAAACGTGTAGGAGATGATAACATATTACATTGACTCGACATGTTTCCAAATAAACCAATGTCGAAACATAGGTCAACTCAAAGAGTACATAAAAATAAGCACCAAAACATTATATATTTGACTCGACTCATTTCTAAACAAATATTATGTCAAAACATAGACGTATATCAAAACATATACAGTCTTAAAGTGTAGAGAGTTAAGATTGGAAAGATGTTCTATTTGACCTGAGTCGTTTCTAATTACGTCTAAACGTAGACGGACTTGAATTTACATTGCATAGGGGCTGTAAAATCAGCACATTAGAAACTTATTTTATAAAGTTTTTAAAATGTAAAGTGGGGTGAAAATGTAAAGATTAAGAGTAGGAGTGGAAGAATGGTCGGGGGAAACCCCACCGATCTATATCTATATCTGTATCCGTATCCGTATCCGTATCCGTATCCGTATCCGTATCCGTATCCGTATCCGTATCCGTATCCGTATCCGTATCCGTATCCGTATCCGTATCCGTATCCGTATCCGTATCCGTATCCGTATCCGTACCGTATCCGTATCCGTATCCGTATCCGTATCCGTATCCGTATCCGTATCCGTATCCGTATCCGTATCCGTATCCGTATCCGTATCCGTATCCGTATCCGTATCCGTATCCGTATCCGTATCCGTATCCGTATCCGTATCCGTATCCGTATCCGTATCCGTATCCGTATCGTATCCGTATCCGTATCCGTATCCGTATCCGTATCCGTATCCGTATCCGTATCCGTATCCGTATCCGTATCCGTATCCGTATCCGTATCCGTATCCGTATCCGTATCCGTATCCGTATCCGTATCCGTATCCGTATCCGTATCCGTATCCGTATCCGTATCCGTATCCGTATCGTATCCGTATCCGTATCCGTATCCGTATCCGTATCCGTATCCGTATCCGTATCCGTATCCGTATCGTATCCGTATCCGTATCCGTATCCGTATCCGTATCCGTATCCGTATCCGTATCCGTATCCGTATCCGTATCCGTATCCGTATCCGTATCCGTATCCGTATCCGTATCCGTATCCGTATCCGTATCCGTATCCGTATAGATATATCTATACCTATACCTATATCTATATCTATGTCTATATCTATATCTATATCTATATCTATATCTATATCTATATCTATATCTATATCTATATCTATATCTATATCTATATCTATATCTATATCTATATCTATATCTATATCTATATCTATATCTATATCTATATCTATATCTATATCTATATCATATCTATATCTATATCTATATCTATATCTATATCTATATCTATATCTATATCTATATCTATATATATATCTATATCTATATCTAATCTATATCTTATAATAGAAAAAAGTTTTGAGTTATCATTTGTGGCAATATTAAATCTCCTAAATTTTATTTTGTCGCTTCTCTCTCATATTAAATGCTTATATTAACTATTTATTATATTATTTAACTATTTTTATATTAAAATAGTTTTTAATAAATTAAGATTTTCTTATAATATAAATTCTAAATAAACAATCTTATGTATAACATAATAATTTTTTAAAATATCAAACCCTTTTTAAAAATACAAAATATTTTAAATTAGTGTTTTTAGAAATTAAATTTTTTATGAACCGTAAAAATGTAAAATTGAAAGTTATGATAAGAAATTTTTAGAAAGTTACCTTTTTTAAAATGTTTTGATTTAGAACAAATTTTTCAATAATATAAAAATTGAAAAAAAAATAATATCATTGTTTTATTAATTATAGTCTTTATTTATACGTAGTTTTAATCATATCATATTTCAAAATATCATAATTTTCTATTAGTAGTTATTTAATATTTATTTATTCAACTCATGTAATACACGGGGTAATAATCTAGTGTGATCAATAAACAAATGATTAAACACATACTGTAAGGAGTTATCAATTTGTATCGACACAAAAGTAGGTATAATTTTGCTATGAATCTTATTTTAAAATTTATGCGGAAAGGGTAAGAATCATTTTGAAGCATATTGGAAAAGACTCATTTTGCATATATATATTCAGTCATTAAAGATATAGAATATATTTTCAAAGAATGTTTGTTTCATTGAATGAGAAGATAAGAAGGCATCAAACTTAACATATCATAGTTATATTAGAAGCATATAAGCGATACCCCAAAAAAGAATTCGATAGTGAAATCGGATAGAGGATCCAAATAATTTTGGTATACGTGTCTTGAGAGCAAATGTAGCTTTAAACAAAGAGGATATGCCGACGACTCATAATATGTTTTATGGACCATCACTATGGTTCTCAAAACTTGCTTGTTTTATGACGTCATAACCTTTTGTGATGTCAGAATGTTTTTACATAAGAATTTATTTAAAATATATGTTTATACATCATTTGTTTGTTGGAAGAAAGTATAAAATTCAGAGTTTGGAATGGGAGATGTAAAAGGCAAATAATGCATACCTAACCTTAAAAGAGGAATGCTCCGCATTAGAGATATCAGAAAAATGAATACTAGATCAAATATACCTTCACCTTAACTAAATAAGTTATTTACAATTGTTGCAACGATATAAATATGGCAACTTAATAAAAGGCTACTAATGAGTATACTTGAAACCATTAAACGCTAACTTTCATTTTCTAATATATCTGGGATGTGCATTAATTATTTTCTATAGACTCTTAATATTTATTATAATGAAAGAATATAAGGTGATATGGAGTGGATACAGGAGAGAACATGTCTTGAACCGGCCTTGAGTGGAAGCATTAACCTCGAAATCATGGTTAAATAAATCCAGACCAACACGAATTCACCGCATCCCATGGACTTCGAAATTGCCCCCTTTGATTGTTGCCAAATGTCTCTTGAATGTTACATTGTAAAAAATTAAGTTAATTTTCTAAGCCTATAAAATATAACACAATTTAACTAAAATTGAGATGAATAGTGGGGTAGTATGGCCCAAACACACAGAGGATCCTTCAACCGATACACCAGTAGGGTAATATGTTTATATACAATCCTGAATAATAATTCATTATAACTTTCGATCAAATATTATCGAGTGTTGGAGCATTTTTATTAGTCGAACAAATTAGGCGTCAACTTAATGTTTTCAATTAATTCGGTTTTGTCTTTTTTTAATATCAACTCATTTAACATTTTTCTTTTATTATTTGAATTATATTTAACTAAATTAATAAATAAATATGAAATGTAAATTATTTTAAAAATTAATTTGATTTGGTAAAAGTATGGACTACTGATGAAAAACTTCAACAACACCCTTCAAAATAATTTTAAAAATACAAATAAATAAGGAAAACTATGTTAAATAGAAGAAAGCTAGTGTGAAACTAAAACGAAATGGCGGGGAAATGGGAGGACTCTTCCCCGTAATTGTTGTTCGAAAAATCCAACTTTCTAACGTAACCTTGATTATAATATTTAACAACTTCTAATATTATAGTCACTAAGATCTATGCTTGAATGAAATTATGAATGATTTCTTAATTGTTATTATCTTTAAAGAAAAACTAAGCCTCTAGAGGTACACAAATCTCTTAAGTAAAAGATGAAGACAATTATTAGTAAAAGAGGCCTGGATACCCAGAAAATAGGATAAGGCCCTAAATCCTTAAGAGCAAATCGAGAATGCAACTGAGTGATCAGAGACGTAACAAAGTCAGGAGAACTCCCAGTGATGATAATATCATCAACGTAAACTAGAACATAACAAGCGGTACCATCATTCTGGTACACAAATAGAGATGTGTCAGAAAGACATCGAGTGAAACCGCTGGATAAAAGGACAAAAGAAAGCTTAGAAAACCAAGCCCGAGTAGCTTGCTTAAGCCCATAAAGAGCCTTCCGTAGAAGACAAACATGATGAGGGCGGGACGAGTCAACAAAACCAGGAGGTTGAGACATATAAACAGTCTCAGACAAATCACCATACAAAAAGGCATTATTGACATCGACCTGACGAATACTCCAGCCACGTGAAAAGGCAACAGACAAAACCAAACAAATGGTGGAGGGTTTGACAACTGGACTAAATGTCTCAGTGTAATCAAGCCCTTCTGACTGATGAAAACCCTTGGCCACAAGACGAGCTTTATACCTAGTCATATAGCCATTAGGATTATGTTTAATCTGGTAGACCCACTTACAACCAATAACATTGGCAGAAGGAGGAAGAGGAACAAGATCCCAGGTATGATTAGAATGCAATGCACCAATCTCAGTATGCATAGCATCCCACCAAACAGAATGCTTCTGGGCCTGAGAGAAGGAAGACGGCTCAAACGTCAGAGTAGTGGTAGTGTGGTATAGAACATGATGAGGAAACTGTCTAGGCTGACGAGTATGATCATGAGAGCGAGTGACCATGGGATGAGAAGAAGGAGGAGGAGGGGTGGGGAAGATGGGGCGGAAGATGGTGGAGAAGAAGATGATGTGGGAGGAATGGGAGCGGAGAAAGGAATAGAAGAATCAGAAGAATACAACGGAGGAGGAATGATAAGATCAGGAAGCAAAAAAGAATTAGAAGTCATGGAGGAAGATGAGTAACCAGGAACTTCAAACACAGACTCATGAAAAATCACATGTCTGGATGTAAGGGTGCGAGAGGTAACAGGATCATAGCACACGACTCAGGAAGCGATTGAGTCAATCTTATGTCACAATCGTGCGACGGATCCAGTCTCCTATTCAGTCATGTGATTCGTTCATTAGCATGAAGTTGTTCATGCGTATGGTCCATTAGCATGGTCCATTCGCATGAGAACTTCACACGACTAAGTTTAAGCACGTTTCTCAATCATTGTTGATCAAAAACTATGTAAACAACCACAAACCTATATAGTTAGTTCAATAAGCGTTAACACACAATAATCAATGAAATATTAATATTATAAGCATAAACCACACATTGTATTTCATTCAGCACTTTCAATTACACATATGTAAGACATGATAGAAATTTTACATTAAGCTTGTAAACTAGGTACATATGTATCTATAAACTCCCCTTTGGACCTAGTTTACTCCATTGTCTAACATTCTTCATCAGCTTTTCATATTTCTTTTATTTCTCCTCCCTTGTAACTCCTGCATGTATTTTAAATGCAAAGCAGAGTCTTATTACGTTTAGGAACTAGCGGGCTTGTACAATGTCTTGCGCGTCATAGAACAGTGGCCACTTGTATATTTCCATTGGGTCAAACACCCTGATAGTTTCCATATTTCCATTTCTGTTCAGAACTCTGGTCAACTCACCTGTTCTCCAATCATAGTACCACCATTTAAAGTGTGGAGTGAAGTCCTGAGGCATTTCCCTTAGAGGGATTCTTGACATCGTGCGAGGAGGACTCCACTTCAGTACAATTTTTGGTTTTCTAGTAATGGTATCAACTTCAGATCTTCTGATATACCCCGTCGGTTGGTGAGGCTTGAAGTTCACCCACCTGGTGTGGTACTCTCTCTTCAATGCAGCTTCAAACCAGCCTGACATCTTTCTCGAGTCAGCATATAGTAGCTTCAGTTTGGCCAGCTGGTTAAGCTCAAAACCAGGGAAAGTCTTCACATTGTGTGGGAATCTGAAGTACTCAATTCCCTTCTCCCTCTTAATAGAATAGACACTAAGATCTTCGAAATAGGCTCACACGATAATCTTGCTTGACACCTAATAGATCTTGGTGTAGACACTTGGCTTTGGAGCATTGCGTTGGGCTCTGATCTCTGCAAAACATGGTACCTATTCAGCCTTTTTGATGTTGACATCTACGTTTGAGGCTTGGGCTTGATCTTTATTCTTCTTCAACTCCTGCTCCATTTTATCTAGTGTTTCAAAAGTATCACTGACAAGAGTGTCACCCAGATTAGGGACTATATTTCCCTCATTGTCAGCATACTCTAGATAGTGTTGGGCTGTGACATCTTCTCTTTCGATCTCGTCTACATCATTAAGTTCATCATCACTAGATATGTTATATGTAGGAGCATCCTTCACTCTTTCATCTAGATTCAGTCGGAATATCTGAGCAAGTTGCGCATCAGTAAGGTCATGAATTATTTCTCCTTCTTCAGGAGTATAACTCACAGACCTTCTGACAATCCTTCGCAAATCAAGTATCATTGTCAGTTGAGACATGATTTGCTAAAGGGGAGCAACATCGTACTCATCTTGCTGAGATGAATGATCTACTTGATTTAAACACATAAACACATCATTAGTCAATAATCAAGACAGAAATACATTAACTAAATATAAACTTATGCATATTAGTTTAATACAATATTCAATTACAAATGATTTAAATTACATAAACATCTATGCATTACCTTTGTGCTGAATCATGTGCTCCTCTGCTGTCGGGGCTGATGTTGAGGCACCCTAATCTTGATTCTTTTTGGTCCGCCTCTCACTAGCTTCTTGGGCACCCGAAGCAGATGGATCTCCTCCTTCGTCATCATCTCCTCCATCCTCATAATCTCCTCCCTCTGTGTCATCCTCATCCTCTTCATCATCACCTTCATCATCACTATCATCATCATCATCACTATCATCATCATCCTCTCTGATCTTCAGAGGATCTTATTTTGATCCTTAAGCTTGAGCATTATAGATCTGTTAGAAGACTCCAACTCTTCAATCTTCTTTGCTCATTCGGCTTTATGCTCTTTGAGTTAGGCGATCTCCTCTGTCTGCTGAGAGATCTGCTATGATTGTGCAGCAGTTAGCTCCATCAACTGTCGTACCTGATCAGTCTTCTCGTTATCGCCAGCTAACAACTTCAGCATCATACGATTTAGTGCCGAGAACCGTTCCTCTACCCCACTGGGAGGTAGAGGTGATCTAGTGGTGAATGTGGTATGGGATGAGGGACCGACTTAGTGGCTGGTGGTGGTAGTAGTGGCTGTGGTGAATATGTGTGGAGGTAGATGAGTGGGTGGCGATGGGTATGCTGTAGTGGTGGTGGAAGTGGTGTAGAAAGATGGTGGAGTGGCTGTACTGGTAATGGTAGGTGAAGTAGTAGTGGTGGTGGAAGTTGTGGTGGAGGTGGAGGTAAGTATGGTGGTGATTGGTGTGTAGTAGTGGTGGAGGTAGCAGTAGTGGATGAGGTGCTGGTTGTGGCTGTAGCAAAGGTCAAGGTGAACTTCAGTCTCTTCCCCTTCTTGCCATAGGGTTGCACCATTCTCTTCTTCAGTGTGCCTTTAGGCAACGTGGATCCCCCTTGGCTGCAGGGTGGGTCCGGGATATATGATGGATCAGTGTCAGCAGCAACAGCATCCCCGGACTCCCCTTGGCGTCCACCAACCGCCCGCATACCTCTCTCTATGGCTATAACACGGCTCCCCACCGTTCGCACCAGAGACTCTTCCTCTGACTCCTCCTCCTCCATTTGAAAGTTAGGGTGCATAGGAGCTGCTTTGGGTCCACCCTGACCATCTCCTCCCTGATCAGTATCATGATCATCACCATCGGAATCATCGGAGGGTAAAGTAATTTTCTGTACATCTGAATCGCTCTCATCGTGACGCCACATTGGCCTAGCTGGCGCAACGTAGTCTTCTCTTGCTAAGTGCCTAAACAGTCTCATTATAGGGGGCTTTACCTTCTTGCCCCTGTAAACCTTCATTCTCCTAAGAGTATTATCATCCATGATCACAAGAGACACAACATCATGGCTCTCCATAGGCAAAGTCGAAAGCTTATCGTTGATGATCATCTGCAGAAATCTCGGGTACATGCAGAAGCCCTTTTTGCCTTTCGCCTCTATGTTCTCGATCAAGTATGAGAATATCACGTTGCAGAAGGTGAAGGGATGATTCAGCACTAGTTCCATGTAGGCATTCTGGATTTGGTCAGATAAGTCATCAAATCCACCCTTCTTGAAGTAATGCACTTCAGTATAACATGAGCTAGGTACTTGAACTGGGGACACAGGTTGCTTTTATTGAGCATACCTACATTGATGTCCCCAGAGTACCTCATCCGAAGAAAGCATCCCCTCATAGTCAGCGGTTGTAACCTTGTTGGGTGAGCTGCATCATCACCTAGGTCCAGTACACGTCGAAGGTCTGCCGCTGTCACCTCTATCTCTTGCCCAAGGATGGTACTACGAATGCAGCGGGGCTCACTAGATCGGTCAACCGATGCACCCTCCCAGAAGGCCTGTTGTATAGACCTATAGGGAGTGCATGGTGTAGATATCTCTCTATATATCCTTGATCTCTTTAGGAAGCAATGATGCCAGCAAACTCGTAACGTTCCGAGTGGTGGCGTCCAAATGAGCACAAATATTATGCTTGGTGTTTATGATCCACCGATCTGCCATAAATCTGTAACACAGACACATACATATTAGATCAGCACATAACAAAAAGCGATTCACTCTAAACTGTTGAGATCAGTCTGGTTCAATCGTGTGATTGAACCATACGACTGAGTTCAGTCGGTTGACTTATCATGCGACTGAGCTCAATTGGGCGACTGATTCAGCGACTGAGTTCAGTCGGTTGACTGAGCCTGCGACTGGGTTCAGTCGGGTGACTGAGCCTGTGACTGGGTTCAGTCGGGCGACTGAGCACATATGCCTCGTTTATTCGGCCGACTTGGTCATTCGCCCAGCTCAGTGGTGCGATTGGAGTTCATCAAGGTGTCCTATTGCATGACAGACTGTCTGTTCGATTAAATTCGAATTTTGAGCAGATCTTAATATTAGACATCGTGGTTTGGCTCATTAGACTCGCAATCACCCTACATAGCACCTAATAACCTTGATTTCAACATTTTACTTGGTTTTATTAGTTTATTAATCCAACTAAGTATTGGTTCTATGTTAGGGCCGAATTCAATCATTTAGGGCATAAAACGATTTCCATTTGAGTAGATTGCACCGCATTGTACCTGTATAAACACTATCGATCGTCAGAATACAGCAATTTGAAGTCAAGCTAGGTCCAAGAAAAATCGGGCAAAGTAATGGCACTATCGGGCGATTTTAGGGCGAATGAGGAGTGATGAGCATATGCGATCGACTATAGCCCTATTTATACTGAATCTGGTTTCAATCGGGCGACTGGATCCATTGGCTCTGTTCATTCGTGCGATTGGATCACAGTCGTGCGATTTGTTTAGTCGATCACATTCACTCGGGCGACTGGTTTCACTCGGGCGACTGACTCATTCATTCAACCCCATTCAGGCGACTGGCTCTGTCTTGTAGGCCAGTCATGTGTATGGTTCATACTCATGCTCTATTCGGTTTACTGGTTCATAAGTATGGTCCAATCATACAACTGGTCCATACTCATTGTCCTGTCATACGAATGGATCATAGTCATGATTTTGACTTTATGACCATTTGACAATTAACTCATTTTAACTCTTGATTAAACATTTTGAGCATTCGATCATCTCAGACATGACCATATTAATTAGACAACTTTTGATCACCTCAACATGATCATTTTTAGTGAGTAGATCCCAGACAGAGTTCCAATATGTAGTTCGACTTTTAACATCTAAACTAACAAACTTAAACAAATTAAACTACTAGAACTAAAGGACAGAATTTTAAACATATTTTTGTGATTTTGTGTGAGGTGGAAATCCTAAGATAGAAATCTAACAGATTTATTTCTTGAACAAGCAGCTTTAAGTTATTTTGACCATAAGTAGAACGATTCATTATAGAATCATACAGGTAAATCAAATCATTCGGACATGCTACAAAATCTTTTGATGTTAGATTTTTGTTTTCATCAAGAGTCATTAGCAAGTTTAGGAAATCATACCAGTACTATAAGATGCACACATTGATTTGGACTTTCAAGAATTGCAGCCACAATGATTGTCAGTATACTTGTCCACTTAAATCCATACACAGACTTTTGACACAGATTGGTGATGGTTTATGGTTTAATTATTTCACCAAGCATTTGTGGATCCTATGCTTATATGGTAATCGACATTCCTTAGGAGATTTTTGAGCGGTCTACGGTAGTTTGACAACAAGAAACTATTCTTAGAGCTTTCAAAGAGAAGCCAAACCTCAGGTCAGTGCCACCGCACAGCAGAGAGGCAGCAAACAACAATGAATTCTAGAATATATAGGTTATGCTTATCCTCAGGTCAGTGCCACCGCACAACAGAAAGGCACATAACCTATCTTCTTGTTTGAGCAATTTTATTCTTTTTGCATAGATCACACCAACAATATAGGTTATTAGTTTGATTACTTTTTGCATTTTTCATCATGTGCTTTGCTCATATTTTGTTCATCCGCAAACATTTGTGGCGTTATTTTGCTCGTCACCGTTATTGGAACTCTGTTAATTGTGTTAACAGGGATAAGATGATAACCCATAGCTTGTTGAACAACTTAGTTTCATCTTGAGATCACCAACGACGTCTACTTATCTATTGTGTTGAATCTACCAACACATCATCTAATGGTCTAGTAACCTCTAGGTCTACCTTTTCCGTGTTACCTTAGTAGTAGCTAGTTTTACTATCATTTTTCCCTTTATTTTTGCTTATACTACTCAGACTTATACTTTGAATTTCGCATCCAATTCAATTTAAATCTTTTAAGGTCCCAAATGCTTTGTTCCTGTGCACTATTATTTTCCATAGTCGTTGAATTAGTTTCACAGATCCGATCTCATTCTTATTAGCTTGCCTGTCCTCCTCCCTCGTTTTTTTATCTTAACCTATTCTCACCCTAAAATGCTAAAACCGTAAACGATTTGTGTTTTTAGGATTTTAATTGGCGAAGAAATAAAAACAATAAAATTAATTAAATAAAATCAAATCAAATCAAAGAAAATAAAAGAAAATAAAAGAAAAATGGAGTCGACGCATCGGACTAAACATGTTCATCTTCTGGAATTACATCACTTTTCGTTTTAAAGCCGTTGACCTCTAAAATATATAGAAAACATGGTTTATCAAAGGCTTTTGTGTAGAGGTCAGGGCGTTGGAAATCCGTATTTCTTTTAACAACATCGATTAGATTCTTTTCAAAACAATCACGTATAAAGTGATATTTAATGCCGATGTGTTTGGTCTTAGGATGTTGGATAGGATTTTTAGTGACGACTATTGCAGCAGAATTATCAACAAATATAGGGGTGTTAGAAAATTTCAAACCATAGTCCCGCATCTGCTATTGAATCCAGATGATTTGAGAACAGCAGCTTGCCGTAGCAACATATTCAGCTTCATAAGTTGACAACACAACTGATGTCTGCTTCATACACTGCCACGTGACTAATCTTCTCTTAAAGAATTGACAACCTGCTGAGGTGGATTTGTAGTTCATCTTGCAACCGCCATAATCCGAGTCACTATACGCGGTAAGCTCAAAATCATTGTCATGAGGATACCACAAACCAAGTGTTGGTGTACCCTTCAAATAACGAAATATCCTCTTGACCCCTATAAGATGGTTAACTTTTGGTTTCGCCTGATATCTTGAACAAAGACATGTCGGGTACATGATATCAGGTCTTGAGGCAGTGAGGTACATGAGGGATCCAATCATTCCTCGGTACATGGCATCAACCAGATTACCATTCTCGTCGGGTGCTACATCATGGTTTGTAACAAGTCGAGTTCCAGCTGCGAAAGCATTATCCGTTTCAAACCGACTGAGAATATCCTCTACATACTTGGTCTGATATAGAAATATCCCCTTTGGTGTTTGATCCACCTGTAACCTGAGAAAGAACTTCATCTCACCCATGGCACTCATTTCAAATTATGCCTTCATTACTGCTTCAAATTCTCTACATAAGTCTTCGTTCTTGGAACCGAAGATTATGTCATCAATAAATCTGAACAAGCAGCAGATCACCATCCTTTTCTTTGATGAAAAATGTACAGTCAATTACACCTCTGCAAAATCTGTGTTTCACAAGGTGAGTTGAGAGTTTTTCATACCATGCTCTCGGGGCTTGGTGAAGCCCATAGAGAGCCTTATCCAGTTTGTAAACTCTGTCCCGATGATATGGATCCTCAAATCCTTCGGGTTGACTGACATACACTGTTTCCCTGATTTCACCATGAAAAATGCACTCTTTACATCCAGTTGATAGACTTTAATCTTCATGTAAGAGGCATAGGCTAGGAAAATACGGATGGCTTCCATTCTCGCCACAGGTGCAAATACTTCATTGTAATCAGTTCCCTCGACTTGTCGAAATCCTTGAACTACAAGTCGAGCTTTGTTCCTGATTATGACTCCTTGGTCATCTTTCTTACATTTTAAGACCCACTTGGTGCCAATGACCTTAGCACCTTTAGGTCTATCTACCGGTGTCCATACACCTAACTTCCTGAACTGAAAAAGTTCTTCTTGCATGGCACTCACCCATGCGGTAACACCCCGAATTTCTATTTAAACAAAAGGAAAAGAAAAGTAAATAGAAAGAATAGAAATTGTGCACAAGTAGAGGGGGAAAACGTGTACAACGTACAAACCTTATTACTTTAAGGTTTAAAGGGGGCATGGTTGCCTATTTCTTCTTCATCTCCTTCAATCGGCTGAAAAGAAGAAAGAAGAGAGAGAGAAGCCCAAACGAATGGGTGAGTCATGCGACTGAGTCATGAGACTGAGTCATTTGGACGACTGAGTCGAGCGACTGGGGATGTCATGCGACTGAGTCGTGCGATCAAATGAATTTATGTGATTGAGTCAATGCGGATGGGTGATGTGTACGATTGAGTCAATGTGGATGAATGAGGTGTGCGATTGAGTCATGCTACCGAATGGATGTATGCGATTGTGCGTGCATCGCACGACTGAAGACCATCATACGAATGAAGATTCAGTCGTACGAATGTAGCTGATTCATACGAATGAAGGTTGATTCGTGCGTATGGAGTTAAGTCATGCGATTGGGTGTTGTGTGGTACGACTGAATGTCAGTTGTGCGAATGAAGGTTCAATCATGCAAATGAAGCTGATTCGTATGATTGAAGGTTGATTCGTACAAATGGAGTGTTGAGTTGAGCGTCTGGTCCTGTTGTGTGACTGATGATACTGTGTGTGTGCATTCCTTTCTTGAATGTCTTGTGATGGTAAGGTAACATCAGTAAAAGTGTCATTGCTTGACCACAAAGATAAAGTCAACGCTATCAACATGCATATACTATTTCAATTAAATCAACCTAACATTTTACAATTATCAACAACCCATTTGGGACTACAAATATTTAACAAGAACTTTCTCTTATAATAATGAGATCTTTACACGAATGTCATTGGAAATGATGACCTCTTCCGGTACTGGATCTACATAAGATCTGATACGTGTGTCCCCTTGTGTGTGTGTTACCCACGACCGAACCGATACACGCGAACCGACCGAACATTACTATATGCTTTATACATAACATTAATGCTCAACAATAACTATTAATAGGTGTTTGACCGTTCATTGCATACAACATTTTGAACTTGATCATTCATACTTACCACCTAATAAGTGAGTTTCATGGCCCTTTTTATACTATACAACTTTACATCATTTACAAACTTGGGGAAAAGTATGCTCACCCACTTTTCATGCTGAACAACATACATACAATTTACATACTTGGAATCAACGTGCTATTGTTTTGTGAGTACTTATCTGATACATGCTTGTGTCTGCATTGTGGTTCTTTCTTACAACCATTTAATTCCAGTGTGGGAACTGACGGATAGGTATTGGTAGTACTACTTGGGTTGACACCCCACCCTCGTGTTGGTATACTAGTTAGTGCCAACAGTTGCCAGGAACGGGCCTTGGGTGAATATATTCCGACAAGATTCTTTGTGTACGTCGTTAGGTTTGGTTGTAAAGCTCATGTCATGTGATTTTGCTTACTTATAACTATATTCATGGTATTTCGCAACAAAACATTATACAGCATCAATTACTTATTACTTTTAAACCTCCAAGCTCACCAATAATTTTGTTGACCATTTTGACCATATCTTTTCACGTGATCATGCTAGCTGAAGATCTAGGTGTGCTGTCTTAGTGGAGACCCTAGGATGCATTTGTGGCTAAACTTTTCATTTTGAAAACACTTATTGTAGTCTATTTTAATCAATAATTACTCTTTTGTTACTTGTTCCTGGGTTGTGGAAAATATATTACAATGTTATCACCTTTGTTCATGTGGTTCATTCATCATGTTTATGCTTATGGCCATGTTGTCGTGAATATTGACTAAACACGACACAAGTCCCCTTGTTGTCGGGTGTCATCATGACACGCTTGTTATCATTTATTATATTGCATCTCTATCGCTTACCATGTGTTATGACGATCCCGTCTCGTTACATCCCCGTGTTTCCGCTCTTAGCGGGGGTGTGACAGACTGGTATAAGAGCCATTGCTTATAGAGAATTAGGCAATACATTTGACCTAGACTATAACCTAGGAACCTTCATGTAAATTCGCATGCCAGGGTTGTGTGCATTTTATATCTCATAAGTGTTCCTCGTTACTTGTTCGTTTATCTATCTGTTTCGTGATCTTTCCACCCTGTGAGGGAGCCCCTACGCTCACTCTTTATGGGATGCTCCTATTAGATCTTCCGTTCCCTCTGCGCCCCGAGTTGTTTTATCAATCCGAGTATTAAACCCGAAGAGGTTACGTTTGAGACCTTCGACATTAGGATTTACCCCGAGGAGGTTACGTTTGAGACCTCGAGAGAGGAGGAAATAGACAACCTCCTCCAGACTAACTTGATTACATGCATGGATGTGCTATTATTATGATGGACTACTGTTGAGACATTACCTTATATGTGTGAAAATTACATGACTTGTATGCGATGTGTGACAACAACGAATGTAATATTAACTTGGAATGTTAGACCTTGTTGTGACATGGATGATATACTTTGAAGTAGTTAGAAATTACATGTTTGCTACTTTTATGATTAGAACATGCCGCCTCGAAGAGTTACCTGCAACAATAGTGGCGAAAGTGAAGCCCCAAGAGGCAGAGGCAGAGGCAGAGGTAGAGCACCAAGGACAAGCGACGGTCCTACAAATGACAATCAAGGAACAAGAAACGCTGATGTGGCAGCTCTGATCGCTCAACAGCTGGCCGCATTAATGCCGACTATTGTGGCTCAAGTGAGCGATGCTCTTCAGAATCCCCACCCCCATGGGGTTGGTGGCAATGATAATGAGGATAACGGGAACCCGACTGGGAACGAAAGCAACCAGGAGACCGGGAATGGTGGTACAGCCGGTAATGAAACTGGGATTGTTAATGAGACCGGGGTTGTTCGTACAAAGAGTTTGTGGCGTGCAAACCTAAGGAGTTTGATGGCAAAGGTGGAGCCATAGCCCTGACTAGATGGCTTGAAAAGATGGAGGCAGTGATTGACATCAGCAAATGCCTCGACAACCAAAGGATTAACTATGCCACGTGTTCACTGCAGGGCAAGGCATTAACTTGGTGGAACACACAGATTCAGGCTAGGGGAAGGGAATCGGCGATGCAAATGTCATGGGATGAGTTCAAAGCCCTACTCACCGAGGAGTACTGTCCTTTCAACGAGATGCAGAAACTGGAGCATGAATTCTGGAATCATGCTATGGTGGGGGCTGGGCACGCCGCCTACATTGATCATTTTCATGAGTTGGCAAGATTGGTCCCACATTTGGTCACTCCGGAATCAAAGAGGATCGAGAGATATTTGGGGACTTGCGCCTCAAATTTGGGCAATGGTAGCAGCAGCCGCTCCTCCTACAATTCAGAGCGCAATTCTGAAGGCTGGCGCTCTAACTGATGAGATGGTGAGAACAGGGGTATTGGGAAGGGGAGTAAAGAAGAGAAAGGATGTTGGGGAAATGAGCCGGTCGAGTGCCAGAAAATTTGATAAAAGGGCCAAGACAATCAGAAACTTTATGGCGATGACGCAGGGTAGGAGAGAGTATGTAGGGCCGCACCCCAAATATGATAGGTGCAATTTCCATCATCCCCCAGTAATGCCGTGCCGGGTGTGCGCGAACTGTAGACGCCCGGGGCATCTAGCAAGATACTGCAGAACAACATCGAATCTGGTGGCACCAATCAATGCGGTTAACCCCGCCGGGAATGCCAGAGGCTGTTATGAGTGTGGAAGCCTCGATCACTACAGAAACAAGTGCCCCAGACTGAATCGGGCACCGGGTCAACAAGGGAACAACCAACAACCTGTAATGGCCATAGCTGGAAATCAAGGCCCGAGAAATCAAGGGAATACAGCTCGGGGATGTGCATTGTCATTGGAGCCAACGATGCCTGTCAGGACCCGAATGTTTTCACGGGTACGCACTTACTCAATAACCACTTCGCATCTATATTGTTTGATACTGGAGCATACAATAGTTTTATATCTTCGAGTTTGTGCAATTGCTTGATTTGAGTCCTAGTAAGCTAGAAACTAGCTACTCTGTAGAAATGGCTAACAGTAGGGTTGTTCAGGCTGATGAAATTATTAGAAAGTGCTCATTGATATTGGAGAACCATGCCTTTGATATAGACTTGATACCCTTTGAGTTAGGAAGTTTTGACATGATTGTGGGAATGAATTGGTTGTCAAAACACGGAGCTAAGATTGTCTATCGGGATAATGTAGTACAAATCCCCATGCCAAACGGGGAGGTACTCAGAATTCAAGGAGAACGACCGGGGAGAAACTTAAAGCTTATTTCCTGCATGAAAGCACGCCGAAGTTTACGAAAACAGTGCTATGCTTTTCTGGCTCATGTGGTAGAAAAGAAAGAAGAAGAGCAAAAATTGGCGGATATTCCAGTGGTACGGGATTACCCAGATTTATTTCCGAATGACTTGTCTGGTTTACCTCCTCCACGACAAGTGGAATTTCGTATAGAGTTGGTTCCTGGAGCCACACCGGTGGCAAAGACACCATACCGGTTAGCACCGTCCGAAATGCAGGAATTATCTAGTCAGTTACAGGAGCTACTAGAAAAGGGTTTTTTCCGGCCGAGCCGCTCACCTTGGGGAGCACCGGTGTTATTTGTCATAAAGAAGGATGGGTCGTTCTGTATGTGCATCGACTACCGTGAGTTGAACAAGTTAATTGTGAAAATGGGTATCCTGTCCCCAGAATCGATGATCTGTTTGACCAGCTGCAAGGAGCTTCATATTTCTCCAAGATCGATCTTCGTTCTGGATATCATCAACTACGGGTTTTCAAGGAGGACATACCGAAAACAACATTTAGAACTTGTTATGGGCATTATGAGTTCTTGGTCATGCCGTTTGGATTGACTAACGCACCAGCTGTGTTTATGGACCTAATGAATCGGGTGTGTAACCTTACTTGGATAAGTTTGTGATCGTATTCATAGATGATATAATTATCTACGCCCGATCGAAAGAGGATCATGAAGAACACCTTTGAGCAATACTGGAACTGTTACGGGAAGAGAAACTCTTTGCCAAGTTCTCGAAGTGTGAATTCTGGTTGTGGGAAGTGAAGTTTTTGGGTCATGTGGTTAACAAGGATGGGATTCATGTAGATCCCGCCAAAATGGAAGCTGTAAAGAAATGGGATACACCTCAGACGCCTTCAGAGATATGGAAATTCTTAGGATTGGCCGGATACTATCGTCGTTTCATCGCGAACTTTTCAAAGATTACTCAACCGTTAACACTGCTCACCCAGAAAGACAAGAAGTTTGATCGGGGACATGCACAAGAACAAGCATTCCTAACGTTGAAGGACAAGTTGTGCAATGCACCATATTGTCCCTCCCAGACGGAATTGATGATTTTGTGGTATACTGTGATGCTTCACATCAAGGGTTGGGATGTGTGTTAATGCAGAAGGATAAGGTGATTGCCTACGCTTCGTGACAACTTAAGGGGCACGAAAAGAACTATACAACCCATGATTTGGAGTTGGGCGCTGTATTATTTGCACTTAAGATGTGGAGGCATTACCTGTATGTAACCAAATGCATCATCTACACTGATCATAAGAGCTTGCAACATATCCTGGATCAGAAGGAGCTTAATATGCATCAACAACGTTAGGTAGAGCTTCTTAGTGACTATGATTATGAAATCGGTATCATCCGGGGAAAGCCAACGTAGTGGCTGATGCTTTAAGCTGCAAAGAACGCACCAAACCATTATGTGCTTGAGCTCTGGGATTGACCATCCAAACGAATTTAAAGGCTTAGATCTAAATTGCACAGAGTGAGGCGTCAAAAGAGGAAAACCTTGCGGGAGAAGAATTACGAGGGTTGGATAAACAAATGATTTGCAAAGATAATGGTGTACAATACTTCATGGATCATATATGGGTACCCAGATGGGGAGGTGTACATACCTTGGTCATGGATGAAGCACACAAGACGCGATATTCTATTCATCCTGGTGCAGACAAGATGTACCACGATCATAAGGATCTGTACCGGTGGCCGGCATGAAGAAAGACGTCGCCATGTACGTAAGCAGATGCTTCACATGCTCGAAAGTTAAAGCTGAATATCAGAAACTATTGGGATTGTTGCAGCAACCTGAAATTCCCAAGTGGAAATGGGAGAACATAGCTATGAATTTCATTACCAAACTCCTAGAACAAGCAACGGGCATGATTCGATATGGGTCGTAGTGGATCGAATGATGAAATCAGCACATTGCCAATCCGAGAAGACTACACAATGGATAAGTTGGCGAGATTGTACCTAAAAGAGGTCGTGACAAGACACGGAGTACTGGTGTCAATCATATCCGACCGTGATGGCCGCTTTACTTCACGATTTTTGCAAACACTACAGAAAGCGATGGGCACTCGAATAGACATGAGTACTGCCTATCATCCTCAGACAGATGGCCAAAGTGAACGAACTATACAGACGCTAGAAGATATGTTCGGGCGTGTGTAATCGACTTTGGTGGTAGTTGGGATACTCATTTACCGCTGATTGAGTTCTCTTACAACAACAACTACCATACCAGCATTGGGTGTGCTCCATTCGAAGCGTTGTATGGAAGGAAATGCAGATCTCCCGTTTGTTGGGCCGAGGTTGGCGAAAGTTAGTTAATAGGCCTAGAGATCATTCAAGAAACAACCGACAAGATATTCCAAATCAAAGATAAACTAAAAGCCGCTAGAGATCGCCAAAAGAGCTATGCCGACAACCGTCGGAAGCCTCTAGAATTCAATGTTGGAGATCAAGTTTTACTCAAAGTCTCTCCTTGGAAAGGATTTGTTCGGTTTGGAAAGAAAGGGAAGTTACCCCAAGATACGTTGGACCATTTGAGATTACACAAAGAATTGGTCCAGTGGCTTATCGATTAAGGTTACCACAAGAACTCAACGGTGTGCATGACACTTTCCACGTGTCGAACCTCAAGAAGTGTTTGGCTACGAATCACTTCACGTACCAATTGAGGACATCAAGATTGACGACAAGCTTCATTTTGTCGAGGAACCCATTGAGATCATGGATCGAAAGGTCAAGCAGCATTGAAGCGCAGTAGAATACCAATTGTACGCGTGAGATGGAATGCAAAACGAAGGCCAGAGTTTACATGGGAACGGGAAGATTAGATGAAACTCAAATATCCACACCTATTCGAGGATGACACTCTTGGACCTAACTCTAGCTGAATTTTGAGACGAAATTCTCTCAACCGGGGGATACTGTGACATCCGTCACCTTAAGGTCCGTCAATCAACATGATTAACTGTTAACTTTTCTTGATCATCTTTCCTCTTCTTCATGAACTCCTGGTGTGGAGATCATACTTGCTTTGTTACATTTGTGCTTGTGTTCTTATCGTTAACTTGTGCTATGCTTAATCTTTTTACAAATTTTCATCATCATTATTACTACAAATATCAATTTTATATAATATTATTGTCATTAATAAAACCATTTTTAAGTATCAATTAACATTAAATATATTTATAACATTAATATAACAAACACCTTTAAAGTCGTTTTCACCAGAAACAAACTTTGGGAACTCAGGGCTAAGTGCAGGGACTAAAACCGACATTTTGCAAACTCTGGATGGGTATAAAAACCCTATTTTCCAGCCTTAAATTCATCTTCTTCACTTCATCGTCTTCATTCTTCTTCACTTCACATTTTCTTCATCTTTGCAGCAAAACGCCCCATTTGGTCTCGTTTCCGTTGTCTAGACTTCATCTACAACCTAGTCTACTCCATCCTTACAGGTAGACGACCTTGGTTGTCTCTTTCTTGCTCATTTTACTACTGTCTATTTCTAGGGTTTCGGGTGTTCGGGTCAACCCGAACATAAGAGGTCGTGTGGGTGTGTGTGATGTCTTTCTGTGTGTACTTCTTGTTTGTGTGTGTTTGTTGTGTGTTTCTGGATGTTCTTGTTGAGTAAACTCGTGCTCGGGACAGCCGAAGGCTGTTCTGCACTTCAGCAGTCGTGAACCTGCAGTTCAGGAGACTGGGTCTGTCATGCGACTGAGTCATGCGACTGAGTCGTGCGACTGGGTGAGTCGTGCGACTGAGTCATGAGGCTAAATCATTCGGGTGACTGATTTGTGCGACTGGGGATGTCATGCGACTGAATCATGCGATCGAATGAATGTGTGCGATTGAGTCAATGCGGATGACTGATGTGTGCGATTGAGTCAATGCGGATGAATGAGGTGTACGATTGAGTCATGCGACCGAATGGATGTATGCGATTGTGCGTGCGTCGCACGACTAAAGGCCAATTGTACGAATGAAGATTCAGTCATACGAATGTAGCTGATTCATACGAATGAAGGTTGATTCATGCGTATGGAGGTTAAGTCATGTGATTGGGTGTTGTGTGGTATGACTGAATGCGAGTCATGCGAATGAATGTTCAATCGTGCGAATGAAGCTGATTTGTATGATTGAAGGTTGATTCGTACGAATGGAGTGTTGAGTCGAGCGTCTGGTCCTGTTGTGTGACTGATGATGCTGTGTGTGTGAATCCTTTCTTGAATGTCTTGTGATGGTAAGGTAACATGAGTAATAGTGTCATTGCTTGACCGCAAAGATTAAAGTCAACGCTATCAACATGCACATAATATTTCAAATTAAATCAACCTAATATTTTACAATTATCAACAACCCATTTGGGACTACAAATATATAACAAGTACTTTCTCTTATAACAAAGAGATCTTTACACGAATGTCATTGGCAATGACGACCTCTTCCGGTACTTGGATCTAGATAAGATCTCATACGTGTGTCCGCTTATGTGTGTGTTACCCATGACCGAACCGATACAACCCGAACCGACCGAACATTACTATATGCTTTATACATAACATTAATGCTCAACAATAACTGTCAATAGGTGTTTGACCATTCATTGCATACAACATTTGGAACTTGATCATTCATACATACCACCTAACAAGTGAGTTTCATGGCCCCTTTTGTACTATGCAACTTTACAATCATTACAAGCTTGGGGGAAAAGTATGCTCACCCACTTTTCATGTTGCACAACATACATACAATTTACATACTTGGAATCAACATGCTACTGTTTTGTGAGTACTTATCTCATACATTCTTGAGTGTGCTTTGTGGTTCTTTCTTACTACCATTTAATTCCAGTGTGGGAACTGACGGATAGGTATTGGTAGTACTACTTGGGTTGACACCCCCACCCTCGTGTTGGTATACTAGCTAGTACCAACAGTCGCCAGGAACGGACCTTGGGTAAATATTCTGACAAGATTCTTTGTGTACGTCGTTTGGTTTGGTTGTAAAGCTCATGTCATGTGATTTTGCTTACTTATAACTGTATTCATGGTATTCCGCAACAAAACATTATACAACATCAATTACTTATTTACTTTTAAACCTGCGAGCTCACCAACAATTTTGTTGACCATTTTGAGCATATCTTTTCAGGTGATCATACTAGCTGAAGGTTTAGGTGTGCTGCCTTAGTGGAGACTAGGATGCATTTGTGGCTAAACTTATCATTTTGAAAACACTTATTGTAATCTGTTTTAATCAACAATTACTCTTTTGTTACTTATTCCCCGGTTGTGGGAAAATACATTACAATGTTATCGCCTTTGTTCATGTGGTTCATGCATCATGTTTATGCTTATGGCTATGTTGTCGTGAATATGGACTAAACACAACACAAGTCCCCTTGTTGTCGGGTGTTGTCATGACAAGCTAGTAATCATTTATTATAATGCATCTCTATCGCTTACCATGTCTTATGACGATCTTGTCACGTTACATCCCCGTGTTTCCGCTCTTAGCGGGGGTGTGACATTACCCATTTCTATGGGGGTGTTACCCATTTCAGTGGGGGTGTTTGAAGGAATTGATTTGCCCAAGATTCATATTAAATTGATGTGGCTAGTGTGATATGATCCAAGTCGTGTCATACCCAATAACAAGCCAAACAAACACCGAAAAAAATAATTATTTGTTGATAGGATCATACAAAAAGTAATGACACCAATTTAGAAAATTGGATTTTCTAGATTATTGCTTTTGTAGATGAACATCATTATATATATATTGAGTGTTCATGAGGGATTTCTTGTTCATTGTTTAAGTTAGTTAGACAATAACAAATGATAATGTGTAAGTACTATAAAATTAAAATGGTTTAATTTTATAAAAGGTGGAATGCAAGAGTATAATTTTGTTAAAAAAAAATTATCAAATGAGAGGGGATAATAAGGGCATTCGGCCACCCCTTGGTTTAAAAATCTTGGGAACTCCCTTTTGTTTGTTCTAAGCACTTGCAATCAATCCATTAACACACTTTTCCATTTTCACACTCAACCTACACACACAAGAGGTCTCTCTCTCTCTCTCTCAAAATTTTCGGAATTTTGAAGCAAAGAAAAGGATTTTCAGCTCACAAGAAAGGTTCTTGGCTGAAAAGTTCCACAAGGAGAAGGGTACTACAAGTTGGTGTTCAAAGCCTAGCAAGAGGGTTTTTGTTGGGGCTTGGGGTATGTCATCTTGAGGGCTCTACATTGAAGTTTCAGCCAAAAGAACTCATCCTATAATCCCTTTTAATCTCGTTTTCCAGCAGCCCTAAAGGTTTCTTGTTACCTTCTTATGTTCTTTACTTTGTATGATATTCGTATAATGATCCATGGTTGGGGGTTGCTTATTAAATGGGTTTAATAACTAGATTATTAACATGTTTTAAAACCTATTTTCCGCTGCGTTTCTCATATATATAATGTTTTATGAGCTTTGATAAACTTGTTAAAACCCCACAAATGGCATCAAGAGCCACTTATACAAATGCATACATGTATTTTCTTGCTTGTTCACGGTTTGTGGTGTTTGACACCACATACCCGTGAGTTAGAGGCTGTTTTGGTCACCCCTTTTGATGTTTTAAAGATGCCTCTTTATGCATATAAGGATCCTTAAAACTCTAGATTGTTTGTATGTTCTAAAACCATTTGTTCTTGGTTTATGTTGGCCAAGAAATGGGCTATAAGGGGCTGCCAAAATCGTTTCTCTTGTGTTTTTTTGGATATGATGTTTGTGTTTATGCATAACAAAGCCTAGACCTTGTGGATTGTTTGATTGGTTATCATGTTATATTCATTTGGTTATGTAAAAGTTTATTTTATGTTTCAAGTCTTGGTTTTGTAATTTATTTATTCATATGGTATGTAATAAATAGATTAGTTTGTTTTTTTACTAGAAAAATGTATTAGGATTGATATTGTAAGGATGCTCAAAATCAAGACTTGAAGAAAGGATGGACAAAGAGGATGCTTGAAGATGTGGATTCAAGTGGGAGTTCCTTTTGTCAACCATGTGTCATGTTCTTAACCCTTAGGACAAGACCTTTTGACACACTTGTTTTGGCTAAACAAATGTGCTCAATTTAGTATGCTTTGTTATGCATATGTATTGTTTGGTTATGCTTGTTGAATGCTTATGATGTTGTTTTGTTTTGGATATTTGGATGTCATTAACAAACCATCAACTAGAACAAGCTATTACAAAAATTGGTTCTCAAATCATTAAGCAAAATAAAATGGGTCTATAAAAGAGTTAATGGTTTGCAAAATAAAATGGGTTTTATTTAAAAGAACCAAAAGGATACCATATGATTGAATGCATACAATCATATAGTACATGGTCTTTTCTAAAACAGAATTGTGAAATTAAAAATCCCTTTTGAGAAAAAGTTAAACACCATCCTTTTACACAACACTTAGGTTACTTGCAAACTCTTAGTGGGATAAAGGACACCTACCACTTTGAGGGAACTTGTAACTTGAGGTGATAATGCCATGTTTGTGGGATAAAGGTCACCTAACCACTTATGTGGTAAACTCACACGTGTGTGTAAGTAGGACGACTTGATTTATAAAATATATTGAATGGATCACCTAAAATGTGTTTTATAAAAGGTGTTGATGGGGTAAACATGTCGTTATAAACATAAGATGTTCAAACGATCCCATACCATTAGAAGTTGCAATGGGTTGCAATTGTCATTTTTTGCTACCTTGTTTATTTAAATAATGGGATAAAGGTCACCTAACCAATATTTAAATATAACGTTGGATTCTAAAAAAAAAAATTTTATTAATAGTCCATGAGACGTAAAGGGTATTAATAAATGAAATATATATTATATCAACGATTACTAAAATGGAACTTTGTAAAATCTTGTAGATGGCCGACCACACCAACACTAATAACGATGTACCAAACCAAAACAACCAATCTCTTAGGGCGATCCTTCAAAGGGATCGTCTAACACCTAACAACTTCATGGATTGGTACCGCAACTTGAGAATTGTTCTCAAGCAAGAAAAGCGGGCCTACATTCTTGATGATCCCATCCCCGATGAACCTAACGAGGAGGATGTGGAGGCCTATAATGATTGGGCTAAATATGTGGAAGACTCCGTCCAAGTCTCTTGCTTAATGTTAGCAAGTATGACACCCGAACTCCAAAAGGAGTATGAGCTCCATGGAGCCTATGACATGATCACTCAGTTGCGGGAAACGTTCCAGCAGCAAGCTAGAGTGGAGCGCTTCGAAACGGTTCGAGCGCTTCATGCATGTCGGATGGAAGAATCCCAATCAGTTTCGTCTTATGTTCTTAAGATAAAAAGCCACATCGACCGCCTTCAAAGGCTAAATTGTCCTGTCTCAAAGGAGTTGGCCACAGATTTGATCCTTAATGGCCTATCTAAAAGGTTTGAGGCATTCGTCATGAATTACAACATGAACGGATGGGACAAGAGCATAAATGAACTTCATTCGATGCTCAAATCAGCTGAGGCGGGAATGGGTAAAATGGTTTTACCCGTTCTCACCATTAATGAAGGTGGAGAAGAAAGAGGTCTCTACCCCCTCCTAAGGCAAATGTTGCAAAAGGAAAGGGGCACGTTGGAAGAAAGGGGAAGTTGGTTGTTAGGGCGGAACCTCCGAAGCCCAAGGAAAAGAAGCAAAAGGTTGCTGTAAAACCCATGCTTCAAATGTGGTGAGATAGGGCATTGGATGAGAAATTGTCCAGTCTATCTCAAAGAGTTGTGAGAAAAGAGGGATGCAGGGTAAACCTCAGGTATAATTTACATGATACGTGTTGAACTAAATGTTATTTCTTCTAACACATGGGTATTAGATACCGGATGTGGAACTCACATTTGCAATTTATTGCAGGGGTTCAAAAGAAATGAGCATTATGCAAAAGGGGAAATAAGTCTATTCATGGGCAATGGTGCAAAGGTTCACGTTGAAGCCCAAGGAGACTACATTTTGAAGCTTCCAAGTGGTTTGGAAGTCATTTTATATAATGTATTATATGCTCCTAGTTTGACTAGGAACATAATTTCTGTTTCCCGTTTAAGACAATATGATTATGATTTCAAGTTTGTTGACAATGATATTCATGTTTCTTTAAATCATATGTTTTATTTTAAGGCCATACCTTGTAATGGTATTTATGAATTGGTTCATGAGAACACAACATATGATAGCTCAATATACCAAGCAACCACCAAAAGACTCAAATTAGATTTGAGTGATACCTACCTTTGGCATTGCCGTCTTGGTCATATAAACAAGAAACGTATACAAACACTTCAAAAGAACGGTCTTTTAAAAACAAATGAATATGATTCATTTGATGTATGTGAATCTTGTTTACAAGGTAAAATGACTAAGGCACCCTTTAGTGGAACTAACGAAAGGGCAAAAGATTTATTAGGTATCATACATTCGGATTTATGTGGTCCTTTTAAGCCAATGACTAGGAATGGTGAAAGATACTTCATTACCTTTATCGACGATTATAGTCGCTATGGGTATGTGTACTTATTAAGTCACAAAGATGAAGCTTTTGAAATGTTCAAAATCTTCAAGAATGAAGTAGAAAATCAACTCAACAGGTCAATTAAAATTCTCCGCACCGATAGAGGTGGCGAATACCTAAGTGATGTTTTTCAAGATCATCTTAGGAGTTGTGGGATTGTCTCACAACTCACTCCACCTGGAACACCACAACATAATGGTGTGTCTGAGAGGAGGAATCGAACCTTATTGGATATGGTTCGATCTATGATGGCTAGAAGCACATTACCTCTATCATTTTGGGGTTCGCTTTGCTCTCCGCGGGCCATATTCTGAATATGGCCCCAACCAAAAAGGTGGAAAAGACACCTTTTGAGATATGGCATGGAAGAGTTCCATCCCTATCGTACTTAAGGGTCTGGGGTTGTGAAGTTTATGTTAAGACTCCCACCCCAAACAAATTAGATGTCCGATCCACCAAGTGTATCTTTGTTGGATATCCTAGAGATTCTATGGGATATTATTTCTATGATCCACTGGAACAAAAGGTGTTTGTTGCCAGAAAGGGTGAGTTCTTAGAAACTAAGTTCCTTATGGAAGGAACTAGCAGTAGAACAGTGGACCTTGAGGAGGATCAAGAAACACAGCCCGATGCACGTTTGGTTGAAACTAGCACTCAACGTGAGGATGTTGAGGATGATCAAGCGGTTGATCAATACACACAAAACGTTCGCAGAAGTGGTAGAACTAGTAATCCACCTGAAAGATACGGATTTTTCATGCATGGATGCTATGTGGTGGATTCAGATGAACCAGCCACATATCATGATGCAGTGTCCAATTTGGATTGTGACAAATGGCTTGAGGCCATGAACGTTGAGATGAAATACATGTATGACAATCAAGTTTGGGAGCTTGTTGAGCCACCTCTTAATTCCAAAGTAGTTGGAAGTAAGTGGGTTTTCAAGAAGAAAACCGATATGCATGGAAACTTGGATACTTACAAAGCTAGACTTGTAGCAAAGGGTTTCACTCAAACTCAAGGGGTTGATTATGATGAAACCTTCTCACCTGTTGCAATGCTTAAGTGTATAAGGATATTGTTTGCCATAGCAGCTCATTATGATTATGAGATTTGGCAAATGGATGTCAAAACCGCTTTGCTAAATGGATATCTTGAGGAAGATGTCTATATGGTTCAGCCTGAAGGTTTTGTCGATCCAAAATATCCTAATAAAGTATGCAAGTTAATGAAATCAATCTATGGATTGAAACAAGCATCAAGAAGTTGGAATCACCGTTTTGATGATGAAGTAAAAAAATTTGGCTTCATCAAAAACGCTGATGAGGCTTGCGTGTATAAGAAGGCTAGTGGGAGCATAATAACCTTCCTAGTATTGTATGTTGATGACATACTACTGTTTGGAAACGACATTCCAACCATGGAAGGTGTAAAAACCTGGCTTGGAAGTTGTTTTTCCATCAAGGATCTTGGTGAAGCCGCCTATATTCTGGGAATAAAGATCTATAGGGATAGATCAAAACGGCTAATTGGTTGAATCAAAGTGCATACATTGACAAAATCTTGAAAAGGTTCAAGATGGAAAACTCTAAGAAAGGTAATGTTCCTATTCAAAGAGGGACCATATTGAGTACAACTCAATGTCCAAGCTCCAAGGAGGAGCAAAATAGAATGAAGGCAATCCCATATGCATCTGCTATAGGATCCATCATGTATGCAATGATATGCACTAGACCAGACGTGTCATGCGCTTTAAGCATGACAAGTAGATACCAGCAAAATCCTGGTGATAGTCATTGGATGGCTGTCAAGAACATTCTGAAGTACCTAAGGAGGACTAAGGACATGTTCTTGATCTACGGGTCTGGTGAAGAGGAACTCGTTGTAAAAGGTTACACGGATGCGAGTTTCCAAACCGATCGAGATGATTCACGATCTCAATCGGGGTACATCTTTATTCTGAATGGGGGAGCGGTTTCTTGGAAAAGCTCAAAGCAAGAAGTCGTAGCGTTGTCCACTACAGAGTCAGAATACGTCGCTGCTTCAATGGCAGCATAGGAAGCTGCATGGCTGAAGAAATTCATAGCCGATCTAGGGGTAGTCCCTTCCATTCAGGATCCCCTAGAGATCTTTTGTTACAATGAGGGTGCGATTGCTCAAATCAAGGAACCTCGTGCACATCAAAAGACTCGGCACATTGACATTACCCATTTCTATGGGGGTGTTACCCATTTCAGTGGGGGTGTGACATTACCCATTTCTATAGGGGTGTTACCCATTTCAGTAGGGGTGTTTGAAGGAATTGATCTGCCCAAGATTCATATTAAATTGATGTGGCTAGTGTGATATGATCCAAGTCGGGTCATACCCAATAACAAGCCAAACAAACACCGAAAAAAATAATTTATTTGTTGATAGGATCATACAAATAAGTAATGACACCAATTTAGAAAATTGGATTTTCTAGATTATTGCTTTTGTAGATGAACATCATTATATATATATTGATTTGTTCATGAGGGATTTCTTGTTCATTGTTTAAGTTAGTTAGACAATAACAAATGATAATGTGTAAGTACTATAAAATTAAAATGGTTTAATTTTATAAAAGGTGGAATGCAAGAGTATAATTTTGTTAAAAAAAAATTATCAAATGAGAGGGGATAATAAGGGCATTCGGCCGCCCCTTGGTTTAAAAATCTTGGGAACTCCCTTTTGTTTGTTCTAAGCACTTGCAATCAATCCATTCACACACTCTTCCATTTTCACACTCAACCTACACACACAAGAGGTCTCTCTCTCTCTCTCTCTCTCAAAATTTTCGGAATTTTGAAGCAAAGAAAAGGATTTTCAGCTCACAAGAAAGGTTCTTGGCTGAAAAGTTCCACAAGGAGAAGGGTACTACAAGTTGGTGTTCAAAGCCTAGCAAGAGGGTGTTTTGTTGGGGCTTGGGGTATGTCATCTTGAGGGCTTCTACATTGAAGTTTCAGCCAAAAGAACTCATCCAATAATCCCTTTTAATCTCGTTTTCCAGCAGCCCTAAAGGTTTCTTGTTACCTTCTTATGTTCTTTACTTTGTATGATATTCGTATAATGATCCATGGTTTGGGGTTGCTTATTAAATGGGTTTAATAACTAGATTATTAACATGTTTTAAAACCTATTTTCCGCTGCGTTTCTCATATATATAATGTTTTATGAGCTTTGATAAACTTGTTAAAACCCCATAGTGTTACCCATTTCTATGGGGGTATTACCCATTTCTATGGGGGTGTTACCCTTTTCGGTGGGGGTGTTACCCATTTCGGTGGCGGTGTTACCCATTTCGATAGGGGTATTGTTACCCACAATGCTAGGGTGAAATATATGATGGTTACCCGAGTTACTTATAACTTTAGGGGTGTGGCATAAAGCCAAGCATAGATATGAGGTGAGCGACTTTGTGTTGTAACAGACTCGACAGAGGTCTTTGTCCATGAGACGAGATAATGAGTTGAGCGACTTTGTGTCGCAATACACTCGGATAGAGTTTAATGCCTGTGATTGACTCGTATGGGATCAGGTCCAGGCACAACATCAGCTTTCGAGCATGAGTCGTGGATATTGCACGAGACAAGATTCGAGTAATTAAGAGTAATGAACGAAAGATAATGATGGAAAGAACGAATATATGAAATGAACGTTAATGAATTATCGTAATAAAGTACCAAACAGGATCCTTGTCATTCGACCTCAGTAATCGTGGCTGAGTGCCACAAAGAGGGTAAAGTCTGGCTGGATCTAGAAAGAGAAGTGAACGATAATATAATACATTGAATGAACGAGGTTAACGAACGTAATGACAAAGATAATAATGATAGTATCTATATGTACATATGATGTATGGTCACGAATGAATGTAAAGTATTATATACTTTTGAAATAAAGTAAAGAACGGTTTTAACACATAAAAATATGTCTTATTATAAAACTAGAACTCACTCAGCGTCGCTGACTTTTGTATGCATGATAGTTGGCAGGTATATGTTGATGCTGAGGAGTTGTAGGCATGGATGCATAAGCTACTGGGAGCATTTTGAGGTTGGCATCCGTATTTTGACATGTCTTGTATTTTGAGATGAAAGAAAGTGTTGTAAATGATATGTTTTAGTTATTAATGAATGTTTTAAATTCCGCTGCAAATAAATGTATGTTTTATAATGTTTTATGTGCGATGAATGACCAACTGTGAGGTGCCCGGGAACGGGGCCTTAGAAGTTGGTATCAGAGCAAAAGTTTAAGTGAATTGGGTAAATATTTTGAAAAAGCTAATCTTAAACTAAGAATGGGACTAAAAGAAAAAGGGATGCCATTCCTAGTAGCTATGTGCCTACAGGTAAAGGATTTATGTAAACGTTTATAGTAAGTCCATGAAGAACCCGAGACCCCTCATTAGGAGGGCGGTGATGAGAATGCTAATCAGAGAGCCTCGATGAGAGAGGCAGCCAGGGAGGAAGTGCATCAGCTCATGTAGACGATCCTATCGTATGTGGTGACCGAAGTTATAAAGGCTGTTAGAGATGGGGAGAGACATGAAAGGGGTAGGTCTTCGGGCGAAAGAAGACGAACCGAGACTGAAACGGTTTTCTTTGATGACGAAGAGGAAGAAGAGGAAGAGCCCATTCTTTTGTGGACTCAGCCTTGTGTTGGTGGGACAATATTGTCGAGGTTGAGGGAAGCAGGGCTATCGAAAGGATGAGATGGTCGGAGTTGAAAAGGCTGGTAGTTGAGGAGTTCTGTCCTCATCGTGAGATGGATAAAGTTGAGAGGGAGTTCCTGCAGCTGGAGGCTGGCACGATGACACACTAGCAATATACCACTAAATTCAAGATGGCACGTCTGGTGCCGGATCAGGTGACACCTCTTTCACGAAAGATCAAGAGGTACATTCAGGGCTTGCCGGCGGACATCTGTAGGCACATGATCGCTGCCCGACCGAGCACGTTTAGGTCGGTAGTTGGTTTGGCGGGGAGATTGTATGATAAAAGTTGTGTGATGATGACTGAAAGTAGCAAGAAAGGAGAGGGTGATCAAGAATGGAACGGGAAGCGATTGGAACGTGGCGGAGCCGCTCCAGATGGCGAAGGTGCACGAGTGGATGATCAGCGTGTGGTCATAACTGGTGCGGGGTCGGAAAGGTGTGACAAGTGTGGACACAGGCACCCCAGGGAATGTAGATTGGGGGGCAATGTCTGTTTCCGTTGTGGGAGGATCGAACATATGGTGAAGTACTGCGGTATGGGGAGGTGTTATTCCTGTGGTGAGGAAGGTCACATGAGCAGGGATTGCAAAAAGCCGAGGGCGGAAGGTTCGGGAGTGAAGAAGATCGAAGGAAGCTCTGCTATGAGGAAGGAGAATAGAGGTTGAAAGCTAGAGCCTTCGCTATGACCAGGAGGAGGCTAGGTCAGACTCCGAGGTAACGTCAGGTACGTTCTTGCAAGTTTAGATTTATGCATCTATGCTTTAATTGTGACGCTAGTAGTAGTTTTGTCGCCGCTATTTTCTGTGATGTTGCACGTTAGGGGTAGGAAGATCGATGAGCCCTTCGATGTAAGAATTGCTATTAGTAAGTCTACCGGATTACCTAATGCCCTAGAGGATTGCACGATAGAATTGAGAGGGAGCGCTTGTTCCTGCTAGGCTGTTCAAGACAGACATAGCTAGGTAGACATGCATTTCCGGGTGAGTTGATTAGTAGTCTATGACTCAAACCCCAAGTGTTTCAAGAAGATGGATTGATCAACCGTGCACAACCAGAGTTCGGTGACGACCTACGACAATGAATTAGGAGGAATGCTTCGACCAGGAAGCGTATAGCTTGATTTGAAATTGAGTAAATCTAATATTAAAGTGTAGAGGGTCATTCCCAGTTGTTGCTCAGTAGGAGAAGTGGCACATCGACTGGAGCTACCCGATGAGTTAAGTGGAATTCATCTGATGTTCCATACATCTCGTCTAAGAAAGGGCTCAACCGATGTGGATATGATCATGCTACGAGAGAACACTGAGATGGACAAAGTATACAACAACAAGGAGCAACTGGTGACCATTACTAATAAGAAGAAGATAATAGGCTAAGGAGGATGATGGTTTCACTTGTGCGGGTGCAGTGAAGCCTAAAGGGATCTGAGTTTAAATGCAAGATCAAAGAAGAGGTGAGACAGTGTTACCCATAACTGTTCGAGAAGCGACAGGTTTCGGGAAAGAAAACCATTTTAAGGGGGGTAGACTTGTAACACCCCGAATTTCTATTTATACGAAAGGAAAAGAAAAGTAAATAGAAAGAATAGAAATTGTGCACAAGTAGAGGGGAAAAAAGTGTACAAAGTACAAACCTTATTACTTTAAGGTTTAAAGGGGGCATGGTTGCCCATTTCTTCTTCATCTCCTTCAATCGGCGGAAAAGAAAAAAGAAGAGAGAGAGAAGCCTGGTTCTAGAGAGAGAAAGAGGAAGAAGAAGCTGTAAAAGAGTTTGTTTTCAGGATTCAAGAGTTGAATCGAAGTGGGTCTTGAACTAGAAGAGTGTTGTTCAAAGGCTGCTCAAGGTGAGTTTCTAGAACCCCTCTTTTACTGATTTTCAACTGATTTGGGGCTATTATGCATACTAAGTAAACATTTTGAAAGAAACCGTGGGTTTACAACACTATGTTCGAATGTTGTGTGTATGTATGTATGTTATAGTGTTGATTATGGGTTAGTGATGATGTATAACATACTTAGATGGCCTTAGTATGCTAGATCTGTGTTTGGGTATGATTAGAATGATAATCGGGTGATGTTGATGACATACAAAAGTTTTCAGAATGTTTGATGAACATGAACAGTGGCCCATGCGCCCAGCATGGGTGGCCAGACGCCTAAGTGTTGGCCATGCGCCCAAGAGTGGGTCATGCGCCTGAACAGTCGCCCATGCGCCCAACATGTTGGCCATGCGTCTAAGTATTGGCCATGCGCCCAAGGGTTGGCCATGCGCCTAAACAGTGGCCCATGCGCCTAAGTGTTGGCCATGCGCCCAAGTGTTAGCCATGCGCCTAAATAGTGCCATGCGCCCAAAGTGAATGAAACGGCTAATTGTTCATGCGCCTAAACAAGTGCCATGCGCCTGCATAGTGGTAGTGCGCCTGAACAGGGCAGAAGCACCCGAATAGTCCTCATGCGCCCAGACTGTTTTACAGTTAGAATTTTTATGCACATGCGCCTGGAAGGTCCCATGCGCCCAATTTGGACTTGAGGTTTTCTAAGTGATTTTTAAGGGGTCAAATGGGGAGATAGGCCTGGTTATGATGTGATGGCTTATGTTTGATGTGTGTTATGTATGTATGATGTTATCTATATGGTGATGGTGTATGTTTATGATTATGTGTATGTTCCTTATTATGTATGTATGTCTTTCCTTGGCTTTGCGTTGAACGTTAATGAATGTAATGAAAAGTATTATGTAACGTAAATTGGAAGATAATGAAAAGAGAAACATAATGAATAAATGCATGCATTAATAAAAGAAAAAGTATAGAAAGGCTTGCAAGCAATATGTACAGAGGTGCACGGCTCTAAATGCCTTAGGCTTTACCGCGTGAGGTTCAACAAATCCTAAAGTGTGCACGCAAGGGTTCCAGTCTTTGTGACTGACCTTCAGAGGTGTTACCCATTTCGGTGGGGGTGTTACCCATTTCAGTAGGGGTGTTACCCATTTCTATGGGGGTGTTACCCATTTCGGTGGGGATGTTACCTATTTTGGTGGGGGTGTTACCCATTTCTATGGGGGTGTTACTCATTTCGGTGGGGGTGTTACCCATTTCTATGGGGGTGTTACCCATTTCGGTGGGGGTGTTACCCATTTTGATAGGGGTGTTGTTACCCACAATGCTGGGGGTGAAATATATGATGGTTACCCGAGTTACTTATAACTTTGGGGGTGTGGCATAAAGCCAAGCATAGATATGAGGTGAGTGACTCTGTGTCACAACAGACTCGACAGAGGTCTTTGTCCATGAGACGAGATAATGAGGTGAACGACTTTGTGTCGCAATAGACTCGGATAGAGTTCAATCCCTGTGATTGACTCGTATGGGATCTTTATCGCGTATCTCGGTGCTATGTCAGTCTTCGGTCATGAGTCGGGGGGTTGTGAGCAGGCCCCGGCACAACATCAGCTTTCGAGCATGAGTCGGGGATATTGCACGAGACAAGATTCAAGTAATAAAGAGTAATGAACGAAAGATAATGATGGAAAGAACGAACGTATGAAATGAACGTTAATGAATTATCATAATAAAGTACCAAACAGGATCCTTGTAATTCGACCTCAGTAATCGTGGCTGAGTGCCACGAAGAGGGTAAAGTCTGACCGGATCTAGAAAGAGAAGTGAACGATAATATAATACGTTGAATGAATGAGGTTAACGAACGTAATGACGAAGATAATAATGATATTATCTGTACGTACGTATGATGTATGGTCATGAATGAATGTAAAGTATAATATACTTTTGAAATAAAGTAAAGGATGGTTTTAACACAGAAAAGTATTTCTTATTATAAAACTAGAACTCACTCAGCATCGCTGACTTTTGTATGCATGATAGTTGGCAGGTATATGTTGATGTTGAGGAGTTGCAGGCATGGATGCATAAGCTACTAGGAGCATTTTGAGGCTGGCATTCGTATTTTGACATGTCTTGTATTTTGAGATGAACATCCGTAAATGACATGTTTTAGTTATTAATGAATGTTTTAAATTCTGTTGCAAAATAAATGTACGTTTTATAATGTGTTATGTGCGATGAATGACCAACTGTGAGGTGCCCGGGAACGGGGCCTTACACATGCCTCATCATTTAGGGTTTCACTGACGTATTTTGGATCAAACTGAGACCCAAAACAATGATATGCACCATCATGAAGGTATCCCTTTTCCATTACCGAGGCATAATCAGCTGAACATAGCTGATTTCTCGTCTGAACTCCTAATCTAACATCCCCAATGACATTCTCCAGAGGATGATAGACATTGAGGCATGATCCAGGAGTGGTGGGAACAACTACCTCAGAATCAAGATTATGAACGTTTGGTTCCATATCTGAGGCAGTAGGAGTGTGAGGTTCTGAAGACTCAGAGGCATCAACATCAGATGCTTGTGGACTTGCAGTGGTAGGAACCTATTCCTCCTGATCATTCTGATCATTCTCCACGGCTTCATCGTCAGAAGAGGAGTCACTTACCTCGAGTGCTCCCCCTGATTGACTAGGCGATTCACCTTATGAACCAGATGATGTTGAGTCTTGTGTTCGTCTATTTAAGACATCATACATCATTTTGGTTGCTAACTCATCATCAGAAATGGAGAGAGGAATGTTGAAAAACTTGAAGAATCCATCATAGTCGAAAAAGAATTTGGGTCCTTTTCCAGCAGGAGGGGTAGTGTATCTCTGAACGTCGACATTACACCATACTTCTACTTGACCCTTTGAGTTGTTATACACTCTCTTATTCGGTATGTTGTATCCTAGAGAGATTCCCTCTTCAGCCTTCTCGCTAAACTTGCCTTGTTGATTTTTCTTTAGCAATGTACATGGTGCTCCAAACGGTAAGAGATACTCTATATTTGGTTTACGTCATTGAAATAACTCGTAATACGTCTTGCCATGATGTTTTACCACCAGAACTTGATTTAACGTGTAATACGCATTGGCAACTACCTCATTCCAAAATTGGATAGGCAGTTTCGAGTCTGCTAGCATTGTTCGTGCTGTCTCTATTAAGCTGCAATTCTTTCTCTCAGCAACTCCATTCATCTGAGGAGTATAGGCGGAAGGGAACTGGTGCACAATTCCCTTTTCTTTGCAGAAAGCCTCCATCCGTTGGTTCTTGAACTCTGTTATGTTGTCTGAGCAAACTTGTCTAACCTTTAGCTTGTAGAGAGATTCCAGTGTAGTTACTAACTCTTTGAATGACTCAAATGTTACTGATTTTGATTTTAGAAACATCACCCAAGAGAATCTTGAGTAGTCATCTGTAACTACATAGCAGTACAAGTCGCTTGTGATACTTCTTGTACTGACTGGACCAAACAGATCCATATGAAGCAGCTCAAGAGGTAGTTTTATGGAATTAACTTTCTTTGCCTTATGAGACTTCTTAGTCTGTTTGCCTTTCTTGCAGGCGACACAAAAATCCAGGAGTTGGAAGTTTTTGACGTTTACTCCTTGCACTAGGTCATTCTGGATCAAGTGGTTTATTTTCCGTGGATTGATGTGCCCCATTCTCCTATGCTAGGAGATAGAATCCTTCTCAGTAGCTTTTGACACGAAGCATTGAACTTGGTGATCCGTTGTGGAGGCCTTTGATAGATCCAAGACGTAAAGGTTATTATATCTTGAGGCAGACATTAAGACTTGGTCCTTCGGGATGACATAGTCCTTTTTGAGGACATAACACTTTTGATTGTCGAAAACTACATTAAATCCCTTGTCACATATTTAGGAAATAGAAAGCAAATTATTTTGATGTTGTTGAACATAGTTTACCTTCTCAAACTTCACTTTCTGACTCCCCACTTCCCCTTGAGCTGTGATATATCCTCCTTTGTTTCCAGCAAATGAAACATGACCTCCTTTTATTTGTTTGACATTTGACAGGAGTGCCCGGTTCCCAGTCATGTGCCTGGATACTCCGCTATCTACAATCCAAGTGTTTGATTCAGCACTATAGCGAACACCCTGCACATTCAATTGAAAACATTAGTTAAGGTTAGGGACACAAGCCTTAACCAGCTTGGGTGTCCCAGAGGCGTCACACATCATAATTCCACCCATGTCCATTACCTGACATTGAAAAAGACTTTTTGCTCTCATTACCAAACATTGAAATAGACTTTTCTATCCATAAGCCAGCTTTGTGTAAGGCCTGTTTGTGGTAAACTAACGACTGGCTAATGGGTTGAACTTTAGGTTCACTAACCCTTTTCGGTGGAGTCATGGATCTCCTTTTTGAATAGGTAGGTTTAGTGTCATGAATTTCAACTCTTTTCCTTGGGGTCTGATAATAAGGACAGTAAGACGCGATGTGCTCATACTTTCCACAGTTGTAGCATGATCTACTTTCGACATGTTGGTGTAACTGTTTCTGTGGACAAGTGTGTGACACACGTGTGACTTTATTCTATTTGGGTTCTAACACTTATTGTTCTAATGTTTTAACTTGTTTAACAAAATTAATTGTTTGAACCTTGTTAACATCTTTTCTCTTTTGTTTACCTGGACTTGGACATGATGCACGTGTTTGGTTAACATGTATGGTCTTTTAGGTTCAGACTTAGACATGTTGAACGTGACTTTATATCAACCTTTTCAAATTGTTCATCCAAATTCATTATAGGCATTTTACCTTTTGATTTAGAAGTGGCCTCTTTTTATTTAGTGCTAGATTCATTTGGTTTAAATGTGGAATCTGGATCACTTACAAGAGGAGTGGACATCACATGATTCTTGATTGGGTTGTTATTTATTGGTTTGATTTTGGCATTCAACAAGGTCTCATGTGGTGGTGGAACCACTTTATAACCCAATCCCTCCCTATTGTTACGTTCTCTCACTAAATGTTGGACAATGTGAGAAGAATTTGTCCAACTATGCAGTTTTTGTTTTAATGAATTTACTTCTACTTCCAAAAATGCTTTTTGTTTCTTTGTTTCTTCTAGGGAGTTTAGATAGAACTTAATGTCATTAGCTTGGTTAAAAGCTACAACTTCAGTTTCCCTAAGTTGTTTATTTAACTATTCTATCTTTTCTTTATAACTGTGCTCATTTAATTTTAAGATACGATTTGCTTCAATGCACAGTTGCAAGTCCTTTACTAAGCTATCATTATGATCTAATAACCTACCAAATTTCAAATCAATGCTTTCCCTAAATTTATTACATTCATCACAAGCATGATTATTAAATAATTGATATGTACTACTTACCTGAGATGTTATGGTTGAATCAGCCATCAAAGAAGAGTTTGAGTTTTCTGGTTCTGGTGATTCTGAACTTGTTGAACTTGTCCCTTCTTCAGGCAGGTGATCAACTACACTTGTAATTTCTTCAACATTTGACATCGTGAGTTCCACTGCAATATCACCTTCGCTTGTTGAGTCGTCATCTAAATCCTCAACACTAGCGATGTGGATTCTCCCGGAGACACAAATCGAAAGCTCCAATCTTGTCCTTCGTCATCCTAAGCGGTCAAGGCCTTAGGATTCTTGCTTGACGAGGTAGGACTTCTTATGGGTTTATCCTGAAGATTGAAAGATGAGAATGGATTCCCATTTCCTGTTTCTTGAGCTTCACACATTCACCTTTGAAGTGCCCTTTTCCCCACAGTTGAAGCATCTAACATTGGTCTTGTCAAAACCAAAAGTTGTGTCCTTAGTGGCAATCAAGTTCTGTCCAATTTTCTTGATAAACTTATTAGCTCTCCAGATAGCACTTGCTAAGGCCCACATGATGTCCATTCTCTTGAGCTCTGTCTCATCTACCTGCTCGTAGTCCTCATCTGCCAGATGGCAGTTCCCAATCTTCTCAGCAACTAGTCCGTCATAAGAGTAAACGACAGCTGCTATGAGATCCATGTGCTCCTTTGCTACCTCCACTATCACATTTTCGAGATTCTCGGTTTTCAATTTTGTAGAATTGGCTTCAGGTGCTATGTATTGGGTACAAGACGACCCTGACGTGTCAGATCCTGAGTGGTAGCTTGAGAAGGACCAGCTGAACTCGACACGAATTCCGTTTGAAGTGGCGCTCCAGACGTTTTGGCTTGTGGAGTTGAGTTGTACAGTGCCGGATTTTGATCATAAGAAGACATTTGGGCCCTGTACTTCATCCTCAACTCTTCCTCTCTTAGCTTCAGAATGAATCATTGATATCTAACTTCGCCAGCATATCATTCTGTCTGAGGTTGGAGACAAAAGAAACCCACCTCTCTGGCAACCCATATGCAAAGTTCAACACCTTTTCTTCCCTAGACGTTGTAACTCCATGAGTGTGCAGCTCACTCATCAAGTGGAACCAATCGATGACATCATCCAAGCTCTCCTTACCCATTGACGAGAAGTTGTCGAACTCATTCTTCAACGCTTTTGCCTTTAGTGCTTTTAATGACGTATTCCCGTCATACCGTTTTTCCAATGCATCCCACAACTTTTTAGCTTGCTTGTTCTCAGAAAATTGATGGAAGATGTCCTTAGGAATTGACTGAGTTAGCAATGCATATACTTTCTTCTCAGCATCGTATTTCACCTTTTGGCCATCAGTCATGCCACCTAAGGTAAGTTTGACTCCATCTGCAGCTACAAGCATGTTGTACCCTATCTTTATAGACTCCCACAAATTTGGATCTACTCCATTCAAATAGATCTCGAATCTTTGCTTCCATTGTGGGTAATCATCTAACGTGATTAGCTTGGGGGCTTATTATGATTTCCCACTTCATTTTCCAGAAGTAATAGATTATGGATCCTTGAATTCCTCCCTGCATTGAACGCTAAATATTGATCCTCCATTACTATTAACTTTTAAGCTTAGAACAAACTGTTTTACTTGTGCGAATGAAGGAGTGCGATTGGACAATTCGTGCGATTGAACAATGCGGATAGCTCAAACGTGCGAATGAACCAATGCGGATGGCTCACTCGTGCGAATGGACAGGTGTGGATGAACGATGCGAATAGGCAGTTCGGTTGTGCGAATGGAGGAACGACTGAGATCGAATTGTGCATATGAAGGATGCGGATGGATTCGATCGTGCGATTGAATCAATCGTGCAACTGAGGCTGCTGAATTTTGAGAATGCGAAGGTTTAAGGTATTTTGACGCAAAAGCACGAATTTCTTACTAACCCTAATTGCGGTATGCAGGAAAACATTAACTTTTTGACCTGGAGACGTCTAAAACACAATTTGACACAAAAAAATGCGTTTTTGAGTGAAAAACATGATTTTTATATCAAAATCGATTGAATCACACGTAAATCAAGAGCCAAAGCTCTGATACCACTTGTTAGGGATTGTGTACTGGACGGGGTACTAACTGATTAACGTGTGTACCAACTCAAAATAGTGCAGAATCCTATTTGATTGGAGATCAAATCGGTGAGAACGCGTGTAAAATCAATCCAAGAATGTAACTAAACGTCAAGAACGATAGTAGGACGATTTACAGTGATTTATGAAGTTGGAACAGGTGTTCTAGGGTCTCTAGACGACTAGGGTGCGATTTAGTGCGTAGGTATTCGAATTGTTATGTTTTTCCACGAATTAAGTGGTATTTATAGGTTAGGGTTTCTCATTCGTGTGACTAAACCATTTGCATGGTTCAGTCGTGCAATTGAAGCATGCGATTGATCCATTTGCATGACTGAGGCTTCAGTCGTGCGACTGAGTCAATCTCATGTCACAATCGTGTGACTGATCCGGTCTCCTAGTTCAGTCATGCGACTGGTTCATTAGCATGAAGTTGTTCATGCATATGGTCCATTAGCATGGTCCATTCGCATGAGAACTTCACACGACTAAGTTTAAGCATGTCTCTCAATCATTGTTGACTAAGAACTATGTAAACAACCACGAACCTATATAGTTAGTGCAATAAGCGTTAACACACAATAATCAATGAAATATTAAACATTATAAGCATAAACCACACATTGTATTTCATTCAACCCTTTCAGTTACACATATGTATCTACAAAAATCTTATTAAAAGCTTCGATTTTATTATTTTCATTTTTTAGAAATAATATTTTTTATAAAATTTCATTTGTTATAATTTATGTTAAAAAACTGTTAGGATCAGTGATCTATGTTTGATTGATTAGAGAGTATAGCAGCAGAATTCTAACAATGAATTAGCCGATTCACAAGAACGAAACGATATTCAATGAAGAACAAAGACGGTTATAGAGAGAGAATTCTGCAAATATATTTCATTCAATATTCGCTTTCGTGGTAACGAAATGTCACGCTTACAATTAGGTCGACACCTCTTATATAAGAGATGTGACATCTTCTGATGTCACTTGATAGTGACATCTAATAGAATTATTACAACTGAAACACAACTACTGAAGATGTCAAAACAACTGACATCTCCTTACAAAAATACTAAGTGTTATCAGTTTCTATAACTACTGAAAAACATAAAACTACTGAAACTACAACGACTGAAGAACAAGCTCTTCAGTCGTTTTACAAAACTACTGAGAGTAAAAAACATAAAACTACTGATATCACAACTACTGAAGAAGTACTCTTCAGCTGTTATGACAAACTACTGAAACTTCAGTACTTGATCTTCAGACTTGAACTTCAGACGTTTCATCAGCTGATGACTTCAGTAGATATCATCAGCTGATGTCTTCAGTCTTTGTCTTCAGACTTTGTACATCAGTTGTTGATCTTCAGCACTTGTAAACTCTTCAGCTATTCAGCTTCAGCACTTGTGTTCTTCAGCTGTTGAACTTCAGCACTTTAGTTCTTCAGCTGTTGAAGTCTTCAGCACTTGATCTTCAGCTGTTGGAGTTTTCAGCACTTGTCGAACTCCTGATGAAGCTTCCAGTAGTTGTTGTGATATCATGTGGGACTTAGAGGTTTTCTGATCTTGGCTCATTGGTTCTTTTGGTCCAACAAACTCCCCCTGAACCAATGCAGCCAAAACCTCTAATTTATTTATTTTCCCACTTATTGTTGGCAAAAAGGTTGGTCTTTTTCCTTCTTGATCAGTAGAGAAGATGACCCATATAAGCTCCGGCCTGGGAAGAAATCTCAGATATTTGTTTGGCAAGATATGAATGGGAACTCTGTTTTGGGGAACTGGACACAGACGTGTTATCCCATTCATGAGATCTACTTCCCGTGTATAAGCCTGTAGGATTCTCTGATGTATGCCCTGAGAAACATAATTTGTTCTTCCATGGTCAGGTTCTCGGCTTCACCATCAAACAATCCTTCTCGCCCATACAGCTCTGAGATGTACTTGGCCTGTTTGCCATTTCTGAGCTCAACTGTTGTAATCTGTCTGTATGCAAACTCATCAGGATGATTCCCTTCGAGTAATAGACTGAGCTCATTTTGTTTGAAGTTCTCAAGCCTCTTGTAGACTAACCCCTTTTTAATAATTCTGTTCTCTAGCATCTTCTGGGGTGGTTGTTTAGTCTCGTAGGCCTTCTTGAAATCTTCGACAATCTCCCAGGGTGATACTACAAGGCCACTTTGATCTCTTCATCTACGATCCTCTTGACTTGACCCTTGTATCTCGAAGGAATGTCTTTCTTTACAATCCTGTGAGCCATCCTAGGATCAGGCCATACTCTCACCCTTTCCTTCTGATATTGAAATGTGTTGGCGAGAGTGTACAACCTCAGAGCTTCTTTCTTCATACTAATAATTGATGACGAAGCAGCATAACTTTTGTCAATGCTTTTCAGCATTTCATCATCATGAAGCT
>JACCIX010001046.1:0-122822 GCA_025506515.1 Flaveria trinervia
GACCCGACCCTAACCTGGTAGGCCGGTAGGTTTTTTAGCCCCCTACAACCCGACCCGGGTTCATCAATACTCAGGTACAGAAAAACCCGACCGAACCGAACCCGGTTTGAACCCGGTTCCGGGTCCGGCCCAAAACCCGGTTGTGCAACTCTATCTATACACAGATACAATACCGATTTATATTTGTACACATCAAATACTTTGTGAAACCGATTCCCCGAAAATATTTAAAAAGTGATCTAGATAATATATAAGCTTATGGCTCCAATGCTAGCCATACCCATAATAATTATTGAATTTGTATTTCATATATTTTAGTCTATACACAAATATGTTGCAACTTAAATATCGAGACTCACTAACACCGACAATCAGGTCACCCAATATGAGGTGCGGCTAAAGGTCCACACCAATATGCAGACCCAAACACCACCAGCGACTATACAACATGAACTAACATGTGTTCAAGGAACGAACAAGAACTATTGACGGACGCGTTCATTTATGTTCATGAACATTAGTTTATGTTTGATTATGTTTATTTATTTAAAGATCAAATACTTTATATGTTTTATTTTATTGTTTTAATCTTTAAAAATATACAACCCTATTTATACCATATGCCCACGCCAACATATTCCATTTAACCATTTTCAATTTCAGTTTATGCTAATCTTGACAAAATTACTTAGTTTTTGTGTTAATTATATTTATGATAATTATATCAAGTATTTTCAAGTTACAACTCTAGTATCCTTAATGGTAACCCATTGGTAACCCACCTTACCCATGCAACAGAACATTCTGCTTTGATACTTTTCATAACCAAAAGAATACTATATCAGCAACATCTATATGCAGTAGCCTTGTTCTTTATTCATTTTAACTTTTGTTTATTCTTTGATCAATGTAGTAGATATAAACAAGTGTACAGCTCAATAAACTCATAAACAACAGTTGAACAGTGCTTAATCTGTTGAATGCCGCTAGGCCATGTCTGATTCTTCACTGGTGTCAGTATTTCTTCAACCTCGGCTAGTGTTTGCTCATCTTTATTACCCTCGGCAGGTTCTGTAGCAGCTGCAACATTAAGCCGCACCTGTTTGAGGGAAGAAGATAAGGACACTTTCAAAAAACAAACTATACGATGGATGACAGTCTAGACCAGGCCGAATGGGTGGGTCAGACATGTTTGGTAACGGCTCAGACTGGGTTACTTTTAGATCTGGACCAAACGTGTCGAATCAGTTTGATTTGCCAACACCATTTTAGGGATAATGAACACAAACTATATTACTCAAATTATAAACTGATTTAAAATAACATGGTTAAGAGGTTGTAAACATATAAATACCCGTTTGACATATGTCTTATTGGGCTAACATTTTTATTCGACCTGTTATCAACATCATACATACTTGACATGCTGTCTGTTAATGGTTTAAAAAATTGCCACCTCTAGATGAAACTTCACCTAGAACAAACATACAAAATCAATCCTATATATAGTGACCATTTTTAGCAATTTACATATGAAAAAAGGGCTCATCTAAAGTTTGATATCAGAGTGAGCTTCTTGCTTAATGGTGTTAGATTAATCTACATCACTACAAGATTTGAAGTATAATGTGAAACAAAAGCCGATATCTGACCTGTTCAACAGATTTCATTCCCACCAGTATGGTAGAAATATCTTTGTTACACAAACTGTATTGCATAGCTAATTTTGAGATATCCTTTCCGTTCTTTTACAGAAAGCAGCCGCAGCCTGGCACAGCCCTGTGAACAAAGAGATAATAATTATAAAAAACATCAACTGTATATGTACAAAATTTCTGATTACCATACATCTTTCACCATTTCAGATCCATGTTACTAGTGATAATAAACTGGATAAACAGATTTATAGAAGAAGAAAACCTTAGCTCGGGTGAAGCTGGGTGCCACCCTGGAGGGCCACTTTCAGTGAGAAGTCCATTGCTAATGGGGATGCACTGATCACACCAACTCCTTTGCTTTTTAGGTACGGGAGCAGATCTTCCAGTGTTGTATCGTTAATACCATAATGACAATAAGAAAGAATTACATCAACCGTTCCTGGTGGTACGTGGTCAAGCACAGCTAAAGATTCCCAATGAAGTCCAGTTATACCAATGAATCGGATCTTGCCCGCTTCCTCAACTTCTGCAGGGCCGGATTGTCTCATTCACAATCTAGAAACGACAATTAATATATTGGTTAGTTACTGTAACAAAACCAACATAACATCTATAACTTAAACTGAGCACCTGATCAAGTGAGCCAAATTCAATGTCGTGACACTGGAATATATCAACATATCCATCTGTAGACGTTCTAAACTCTCCGTCGATACTCTTAGTCACCCTTTGGCACTGAAATCAAATCCCTCTTTATACCTCCCACACTTTGTTGACACAATGTACTCATTTCTCGGCACCCCAACGGCTTTCAAAGCTTTTCCAAGTACTTTCTCAGACAACGTTCCACCATAATACCTAAAAAACACTCACAACACACACACACAATTTGAATTCTCATTTCTAAGTAAAACCCTAAATGCTTGAAGATACAAATACATAAATAATAAATATTCAAATGTGGTTTAGTGACATGGAAACTTTCACCCACCTTAAAAATGCAGCATTTTGGATGTGAATTCGGTAAAAGTATGTGTGTAATTGCTTCAATTCAAATACATTAATCAATGATGTTTAAAGGTATGCTTAACGCCTTAACCAAACACCAAATGGGTATACCTTAACCATAACAGATATTAAAACACATTCAACAAATTAAAGCACACATCTTTATGAACATGAATGCATAAACATCAAAAGGGGAACAGCTAGTTTTGAAATTCCATCAAATCTCCGAATACTTCCCCAACAACACACGAAATCAATTCAAACAGCGGTCAATTGTAACAATTCAAACACGAATTACTCACGGGGAAGTGTCAAAGAAGTTAATGCCGAGTCGGAAGGCTTCACGAACAGCGGCAATGGCTTCTTCATCGGAAACGGGGCCGAAGACGCTGCCGAGAGGGGATGCACCGAACCCACGGAGCTGAGCCTGAGCCTGTGTTTCCGAGTGGCCTGAGCTCCAGTGAGTTCTCCATTTGAGTGATCGATTGGGGTTTAGGGTTAGGGTTTCAAAGAGTAGATGGTTGATTGAAAGTGAACGTTTGAGGAAGTAATATAGAACGACTTAGGCTTGAAATGTTGATTTGATGGTTGAAGTGGATGGATAGATGACTGGAGTGAGCATTTGAGGAAGAGCATTTGAGGAAGATGTTGGAATTTGATGGGTAATTGTCATTATCATTAGTTTGAAATAGATTTGTCTCAAACCTATAAAAAATTAACTTTATCAAACCCGTTTATTATAGGAGTTGATTAAAAAAATATAAATATAATAAAAATTATTAGTTATAACTAATATATCAAAATAAAATATGATTAAAATCTTTTTTATATAAATAAAAATAAAATTTTATTTTAGAACAAACACTTTAAAAAATGTCATACTTAAAAACTTTCTTTTATAACTCAATTTTTATTATTTTTTGTGTTTATAAAAATTTTACTTTTTAAAAACACCAGTTATAAAATATTTTGTATTTTTAAAAAAGTTTGATTTCTAAAAAGTTTTCTAATTTTATAAAAAATTATTTTATTGGAAATAACATTAATAAAATATATCTTGCTTATTTAAAAAACTATTTTAATTTTAATAAAATAAATAATATTATTAGTAATTAAGTGATTATTAAATAGGAGAGAAAAGTGGAAAAAAATATTAAGAAATAATATGGTGTTGACATGTTCCTCTTAAATACAATTTTATTAGAATATGAAGATAAATAAAACTAATTAACTAACTATATATGAATAAAAACTAAGTGAAATGGACAGTTAATTGTGAATTGTGAGTCATCCAGATAGACTTATGTATTATGAATTATTATTATAGCAAATGTATTAATTTTTTGTTAATTTATAGATAAATTATTATGCTACATCTCTACCAAATAATTTATTTGTCTACCAAATTGGTTGATTTTTATAGTATAAATACCATCTCAATATAGAGTAGAAGATGTACCTCTTGTATACATTTTTATAAGTTATACATTTTTATTCTTTTTACTCTTGCAATTCTTTTTAAAGTTCTTAAGGTTATAACACAAATATTGTGTTAATTTGTGATATTAACATATTATCAGCGTGAGAGCTCTTAAACTCTAATTAAGAATATCAATAAAAACAAAGTTATTCATTAATCAAGGTAAGAACTTCATTAAGTAATAATATACAATATCTTATATTGAGAAGATAATTAAGATAAATAAAGTAAGCATAAAGAAGATCTTATTATGAATTTGATAACCATAGGACTATACTAAAAAACTAACTTTTATTTATACATCTAACTTTTGATTATGCAACTAACATTTTATTTTATGTCAACTGACTCTTACTTATGCATCTAACTTATTATTTATGCATTTTACTTTAACTTATACAACTAATATTTACTTATGTATCTAACTTTTACTTAATTTTAATTTATACAACTAACAGTTCCTTTTATATCAACTAACTTTATTCAACTAACATTTTTATTATGTTTACTAACATTTATTCGTACTAACGTCTTATTTTTACCCTCACTTGTCGTTCTTATTTTCTTTTGTTTTTATAAAATAATTTATGTTTTTATAACATAATCTTATACTTATATATTTTATTTATAAAATTTACTGTCGATATATCACACACGATGGTTATATACACCATGATAAGTGGTTATATAGCCGTTGTAAACAATCACATAGCCGTTGTAACAATCACATAGCCGTTACACAGGTTATAACTTTAAACTATAAATTGATCACTATCAATCTATTTTGGTTTACAATAAATAGATTATCTCTTTTCTTGTAAGACCCCGTTCCTGGGATGCTTACAGCTGGTCAATTATCGCACATAAAACATATATTTGTATTAATTTACTAAAAACATTCAGCGGAAACATTAAAACAAGCATTTCATTTCATTATAAAACTTTTGCAAAATAATACATCATTATCAAATTACCAAAATTCTGTTGCATTACATCATAAAAGCATTATAAAAATGGATGCCATCCAAAAAGAGCCAAGTAGCCGCCCCGTGCCATCCTCAGCAACCTTTACCTGCCAATTGGAAACACATAAAAGTCAGCGTTGCTATGTGAGTTCTAGTTTTAAAATAAAACATACTTTACTTTCGTTTAAAACAGTTCTTTTCTTTCTTTCAAATCATACTATACTTTCGCACATGATCACACTCGTACGTACACATAGATAATAACATTATTGTCTTCATCATTCATTCGTTAACTTTCTTTCATTCATCGTACGTTATTATCATTCACTTTCGTTACTTTCATTCACTTTCATACATACTTTCTTACTTTCATTACTTTCGATGACATGTACAATACCCCGAACATTGTGCACGAATCTGGTTATTGGCCTGAGGTCTTTCATAGACCTCGAACATTATGCACAAAGTTGACTCCAGTACCTAGGGCAAGTGCATTCACCACTATATTTTCTCTTTCACTCCGGACCAATGCCATATGCTATACCCCGAACATTGTGCATGAAGTTGGTTACTGGGCCTGAGGTCTTTCATAGACCTTGAACATTATGCACGAAGCTGACTCCAGTACCTAGGGCAAGCGGCAAGGATCTCAAACATATGGTCAATCACAAGGATTGGACCCAAGTGTGCATCCTTCTGCGGTAGCTAACCCGCACACAGTTGAGCTAACACCCTTCATTGAGTGTGAACCTCCATACATTTGCTTGCAAGCCTTTCATACTTTCATTCATTCATTATACATGCATTCTTTCATTACGTTCCTCTTTTCATTATCTTCCACTTTATGTTACATATACTTTTCATTTCATTCATTAACATTCAACGTAAAGCCACGGGAAAAATAATCATACATAATAAGGAACATACAACATCACTAGCTTCTCAGTCGGCATACGACTTTTGCCTATCTTTAGCTGCCTTCATAAAGGCCTTGATCCTTTCCAGCTTCTCAATCGTAGCCTCGACCACCTCGACGCTCCCTAACTCTTTATGGCCAATATCACCCTAACACACAGGTGTTTTGCATCTCCTACCGTATAATATCTCATAAGGGGGCATACCAATACTAGCATGATAACTGTTGTTATATGAGAACTCAGCTAAGGGTAAGTGGTCATCCCAACTTCCTCCAAAATCAATGACGCATGCCCGTAGCATATCTTCTAGCGTTTGAATGGTCCTTTCTGACTGACCATCTGTCTGGGGATGATAAGCCGTGCTAATGTGTAACCTCGTCCCCATAGCATCGTGGAATTTCTTCCAAAATTTAGATGTAAACCGGGTGTCACGATCAGGCACAATAGACACCGACACACCCTGACGAGTTACGATCTCCTTAATGAAAAGATCCACCAACCTCTCAGATGAATATGTCTCACGAATCGGAAGGAAGTGAGCACTCTTCGTCAAACGATCAACTATCATCCATGTAGCGTCATACCCTCATGCGGTATGCGGTAGTTTCGTTATAAAGTCCATGGTGATGTGCTCCCACTTCCACTTTGGTATATCCAATGGTTGGATCTTTCCATATGGCTTTTGATGCCCCGCCTTCACTTGTAAACAAGTAAGGCACTTACTCACATACTCCGCCACATCACGCTTCATACCCGGCCACCAATAATCTTTCTTCATGTCTTGGTACATCTTCGTAGCACCGAGATGAATAGAGTATCGAGTCTTATGAGCTTCATCCAAATCCTTCAACGTAGATCCCCAAAACAAGGAATCCACATCCGTCCGAATCGGGTCCTAACACTGAGCGTGTTTTCATCCAACTCCGCAACCAGACCTCTTATTCATTCAGAGTTAAGATGATCTTCCTTCAATGCCTCATTTTGAAACTCCTTGCCCTGCTTCATCACATAAGAAGTCAAGATCAACTGGTAAGCCTTCACCCGAACCGGCTCGGTCTATCCTTTCGGCTAAGGGCATCCGCCACCATGTTGGCTTTGCCCGGATGGTAATGGATCTCGCAATCATAGTCCTTTATGAGCTCCAACCATTTCCTTTGTGTAAGGATTCCTTAAGTCTGATGCAACCCAAAACATCCAAAGTGTCTCAGCAACATGCACTAAGTACTGAAGTGAAGAATGCTTTGGAAGTTTTTAACACTATACATTAGAAAACATTCTAAGTGTAAAATCTTCCGAATCCAAGACCAATATCTTCCGAAGCCAAACATGAAGTCTTCCGAAGCTTCAAGAGACAAAGTCTTCCGAAGCTTCACCCTATGAAGACAGATTTCTTCCGAAGACTTTTAGTACACATGCTTTATCTAATGTACTGTTCCATAAAGCACCTTTTCCACTGCATCTCTAATAAGTCACCAACTTAAAAGAGTTGGTGAAAGGTCCATGCTTTTGGTAACTGTACATTGAGGTCTTGAGTCTGAAACTTTCCACTTTATGTACTTTATCCTTTTTGTAATGTATAAGATGTGAGCTATGGCATGTCATAGTCACAAGGTCAAAAGGCAGATATGCCTTTTGATTCTACAATTAATTTTGTTAATGTCTAGTCAATTGTATCCAGCTGGCTTTCATAGTATAGCCGGCTGTAGGTGTGTATATAAGTATTTCAAGTTTCTTGTATCTTAAACATACTTTTTACACCTTAAAAGAACTTGAGAAAGCAATATACTGCATCCTTGAAAACCATATTCTCCTGTTCTGTCTCTTGCTTTACTTGTGTTCTTTGTATCACTTTTGGTTACACCAGTTTACTGTTTGATTAGAGTTTAGATAATCTCCTCATTGTGTTGTTGTGTTATAATTGTGTTCAAACCCTTAAACGATCTTGCAATTGGTATCAGAGCTTTTAGGCTCTTGATATAAGATCTAACCATCTTAAGATCCCTCACCACACAAAAACTAAACTCTTTAAATGGCTTCCATCTCAAAGACTGATATGGAGACTGGAACCATGAACAAATACCCACTGATCACTCTTGATGATTTTGACACCTGGTGTATGAGGATGGAAGGCTTCATCAGGTCTCTTGACTCAAGAATGTGGGAATCTGTTGAAAATGGACCTTTCATACCCAGCACCCCCTCTGCTACTTGTGCTGGTATGATTCCTAAAGATATGACCAACTACTCAGATGAGATAGAAAAAGAGTAGAGTTGACAGGAAGGCCATGACTGCTCTTCAGACTGCTCTCCCAAACTCTGCATACAGAGGTTTTAAGAAGTGCAAAACAGCTAAACAGCTGTGGGATGCACTGAAGCTGATGTATGAAGGCTCCTCTGAAGCCAAGAGAACAATAAAGATCTTCTGAAGCAGCAGTTTGAAAATTTCACCTTTAAAGCAGGTGAAACCATGACCTAACAATACTTTATGTATGTTGAGATTGTGGATACCCTAGTGGATGGAGGAGTTCCTCTTGAGAACAGAGACATTGTAAGGAAGTTCATGTCCTCACTTCCTAGGCAATGGACACACTATTGTGTGGTGATCAAGAGGACTGAGAACCTTAAAACTCTTACTTGACAGAGTTATATGGGATTCTCAGTGGATACCAGATGGAGATGAACATACAAGGTTCATCTGGCAACTCTAACAATCAAATGGGTTCAGCCCTTCATGTGGTTGAAAGGGACAGCATAGAACCCCAACATCATCTCTTATGCTACCCTGACAACTCACAAAAGGGTCCTTTCATCACCTTCCGGAGACACCAAGGAAAACTTTACTCAAGGAAGTCCATTCCAAGAGACAAGTTCTTCTCAAGCCTTTGTGTCTACTGATGAAAGCTGTGGGAATTATCTCTTCACTCTTGAAGACCTGGACTGCATTCATCCAGATGACCTAGAATACATGGAGATAGTTCAGCAGATGGCTCTCCTCACTCACAGAGCCAAGAAGTTCTACAAGAGAACAGGAAGAAGATTTCCAAGCAATGCTACCAGTGGAAAGTTTGGGCTGGATAAAAGCAAAGTTAAGTGTTACAACTGTAACTTTATGGGTCACTTTGCTAGGGAGTGTAAGGCACCTAAAGCAAATGGGGGCCAAACACCACCCAGACCAAACTACACTGACAAAGCTCCTCAGTCTGAGAAGCCTAAGCAACATGCTGCTGTTGCTGTTGAAGAAGGAGGCTTTGACTGGAGTTTTCAGGCAGAAGATGCTTCTCCAAACCAAGCACTGATGGCTGGCCATGATGAAGCCAAGGTATTGGAACATCTCTGTACTCCTGAATGCATTGCTAAAGTGAATAGATACAGGTCCTACAACTTAGAGATGAGATCCGATCTTGAGTCATTAAACATATTAAAATCTGATTTTAGAAAGTCTGAAAATGATTACAAGTTAAAAATAGAAGATTTCAAGAAAACCATTTCAGTACTAAAACATGAACATACAGATTTTAGAACTCAGATCCAAGATCTCATAACTAAATTGACTGAGTGCCAGGCTGAGCTTTTGATCAGCAAAGCCAAGGCAGAAAAAAGTGTTCTTGAAGAAGAGACCTTCAAAAACATGATATCCTCATCCCTGCATAACAAACTGTGCTATCAAAATAGACAGGGACTAGGATCAAATGAGATAGCTCCTCCACACACAATATTGTCTATAAGATATCCTAGGTGTGGAACTTGTGAAGATGAGCTTCCTCTCATAGATCCTATAAGTGAGGATGATGATAAGTGATAGTGAAGAATTCCTCTGAGAAGAGTGAAGAAGATTCTTCTTCCAAGGGCCACTATCCTTCTGAGGAGAAGAAATCATCTATGATGACCAAGTCCAAAAGAAAGAACTTGATCAGGAAGAGCAAAAGGAAAGCAAAGAAGGCTCAAGAATCAAGCTACTTTTGATGCTAAGCAGAAACAAGTTTTTATCTCTGCAGGTTTCAAAGTAGTAAAAACTGAAGACATCAACCAAGACTCCTCATTTAAGAGTCCTGGTTCATGTTCAAATCATCTCTGAGCAAAGAAGAAGACTGAGCTGCTGTGTACCACTGCTGCACAGCCTGGACCATCAAACTCCAAGAACAGTTCACAGCCCAAAAGAACTATCTCAGCATCTACCAAGATGAAGGTGGAGAAGGGATGTGACCAAACCAGTCTTGCTCTCAAAAGGAGACTCTTTTGAAGAAGAAAATGTTATGTGTCATGTGTAAAATACTTCTCACATTGCTAAGGATTGCCCATACAATCCTAGAGTACCATCCACATGACCAACATACAAAGACTTCAAAGAATCTCAAGAAGTCTCAAGCTTCGGAAGGAAAGTCTGTTTCCTTCGGAAGCTCCAAATCAAAGAAGAAGGTAAATGGAAAATTACCTTCGGAAGTAAAATTGGTCTCGGAAGAAAGGAGTTCTTCCGAAGCACTGAAGTCTGCTGCAATGACTGCAGAATCTTCCGAAGGTTCAGTCATCAAAACCTGTGAAGTTCCAAAAGCTTCAAAGGTTTTGAAGGTCAAGTCCAAGAGTCCAAAGGTGGTGTGGAAGTCTAAGAAAGACCAAATGACTGAAATTTCTCCATCAACAATAGCTGAAGATCCTCACAGTACAACCATAGGATCTATTACTGTTGCATTACCTTCTATTACACTTACTAAGCCCAAGACAAGTACGGCTTTTCCAAATGTAACTAATCATTTTCTTTGTGCAGGAACAGCTCAAGACAAACGGAAACGTCTGGATAAATGACAGTGGCTGTTCCAGGCACATGACAGGCAATAGGTCTCTACTCTATAATTTTGAGAGAATTGATGGAGGACCAGTTGCTTTTGGAGGAGATGAAGGTGGTTACATTTCTGGAAGGGGCAAGGTCACAAATGGTAAGCTCAGCATTGAAAAGGTAACTTTGTTAAGGAGCTTGGGTACAATCTTCTGAGTGTATCCCAATTTTGTGATCAAAGACATAACATTCTCTTTACTGAGCATGAGTGCATTGTTCTCAAGCCTGGTGTGGTCATTCCTCATGAGCACATCCTGCTCAGAGCCCCTAGGAAAGGGAACATGTACAAGATGGATTTGCAAGAACATCTCCCTCTGGAGAAGTTTCATGCTTTCTATCTAAAGCCAATAGTGATGAGTCTTTCCTATGGCATAAAAGAATGTGCCATGTAAACTTTAAAAACATGAATAAATTGATTAAGCATGATCTGGTAACTGGAATGCCAAAGAAAGAGTTTACAAGTGATGATCATTGTGTTGCATGCCTAAAGGGAAGCAACATAAGACATCCCATAAGCCTAAGGAAAGAACTCCATCACTACTACACCCCTACACTTGTTACATATGGATCTCTTTGGCCCCACCATGTAATGAGTTTAGGAAGGACCTTATACTGTCTAGTGATCACAGATGATTTTACAAGATTCACTTGTGTCTTCTTCCTTAGAACTAAAGATGAGACTCCTGAGATTCTAAAGAATTTCATCTTAAAGATTGAGAATCAATGTGATCACAAGGTCAAAACCATAAGATGTGATCAAGGAACTGAATTCAAGAACCAAATCCTTGATACATTTTGTGATGAAAAGGGTATTACAAGACAATACAGTGCTCCCAGGACTCCTCAGCAAAACGGAGTTGCTGAGAGGAGAAACAGGACACTTATTGAAGCTGCAAGAACTATGTTGTCTGACTCTAAACTGCCTATCACCTTCTGGGCAGAGGCAGTTAATACTGCTTGCTATGTGTAAAACAGAGTTTTAGTAGTTAAGACACATGGTAAGACTCCTTATGAACTTTGGCACAAGAGGAAACCTTTCATTGGTTTTCTCAGGTCATTTGGATGTCCCTGCACCATCTTGAATACCAAAGATCAAGTTGCCAAGTTTGCTGAGAAATCAGACGATGGACACTTCATTGGATACTCTTCCCAAGCTAAAGCTTATAGAGTATACAATCTCAGAACTAGAACTATTGAGGAGTCAGCCAATGTGACTTTCAATGAGCACACACCCAGTGTGGCTGGTTCTGGTCCGGATTGGCTATTTGATCTTGATTTAGTTACCAACTGTTTTAATAAATGTTGTGAGCATGTTTTAGGATCTGCAGAAAATTTAAATACAGGTGATCCTGATCCAAGATTTGAGCTAGGAAGACCTTCAACTCACACACCTTCAGCTCCAGTTGAAACTACTTCAGCAAATGAGGTTTCTATCACACAACAATGACAAATCCAGCTGATACATCTGGCATGCCTTCAAATTCCAGCTCAAAGGCTTCTCAACCAGATAAAGACATCTCAATTGCAGAAGACAACAATGGTGATGGTGATAGTGATCAAGAATTTCTTGATGCTAATAACCATACCATAGATGACAACATCAATGATGTCACAACTCATTGGATCAAGTTAATCTTGATAGGTGTGATAATGTGGAGGATCAATCTTCAAGACCAGATCTAAATTTCTCAAATTTGGATCTATCTCAGAAACTTGCTGTGATCCCTCAGCTAAGGATCCACAAGTCTCATCCTACCACAAACATCATTGGAGATGTTATCTCCGGGGTAAAGACAAGAGGGCAAACCTATGAAGCAAATGTTTGTCTTCACTCTTGTTTTCTATCCCAGTTAGAGCCAAAGAAAGTTGAGGAGGCTCTAAAGGATGGAAGTTGGGTTGAAGCTATGCAACAAGAGCTGCTTCAATTCAAAAGGCAGAAAGTTTGGAACCTTTGTCCTCTTCCTCATGGGAAGACTACCATTGGAACCAAATGGGTTTTTAGGAATAAGAAGGATGATAGAGGAATCATCATCAAGAACAAGGCAGGACTAGTTGTTCAAGGATACACACAAGAAGAAGGGATTGATTACATTGATGTCTTTGCTCCTGTAGCAAGACTAGAAGCTGTTAATATTCCTGATTGTGCATTTGCTGCATCCAGATTTCAAAGTCTATCAACTTGATGTAAAGTGTGCTTTCTTATATGGAGTGATTGATGAGGAGGTGTATGTCAAACAACCACCTGGTTTTGTAGATCCTGATCATCCTGATTATGTCTGCAAGCTTGACAAAGCTCTTTATGGGCTGCATCAGGCACCTAGGAAGTGGTATGAGACATTGTCTGAGTATCTCTGTAAACATGGATACAGGAGAGGTACTATAGATGGAACTCTCTTCATCAAAGGACAAGGAAGACATTCTGCTAGTTCAAGTATATGTGGATGACATCATCTTTGGTTCAACCAATTCAAAGCTCTGCAAAGAATTTGAAAAGCTGAATGAAAGACAGATTTGAAATGAGTTCAATGGGAGAACTCAACATCTTTCTGGGAATTCAAGTGAAGCAGGTTGAAGATGGCATCTTCATAAGTCAGTCAAAGTATGTTCAAGATATACTCAAGAGATTCAACATGACTGATTGTAAGATTGCTAAGACACCCATAGCCAGAAACCACTCCCTTGGTCCAGATCTTGAGGGGGAGTGTGTAGATGAGCACTTATACAGGGCTATGATTGGGTCTCTTATGTATCTTATAGCTAGCAGGCCTGATATCATGTTTGCTACATGTATTTGTGCAAGATATCAAGCAAACCCTAAGATGTCTCACTTAATCACTGTGAAAAGGATTTTAAGATACCTCAAAGGTGCTTCAACACTTGGTCTATGGTATCCAAAGAATCCTAGTTTCAATCTGTATACCTATACAGACAGTGATTATGTGGTTGCAACATGACTGCAAAGTCTACATCTGGGGGATGTCAATTTCTTGGTGGAAGGGTTGTCTCATGGCAATGCAAGAAACAATCCTGTGTGTCTGCATCAACTGCTGAGGCTGAATACATTGCTGCTGCAAGCTGCTGTGCTCAAGTGCCTTGGATTTAAAATCAGATGCTAGATTATGGATTTAACTTCAAAGAGACTCCTATCCACATAGACAACAATAGTGCTATCTCTATCACTGAGAACCCTGTGCAGCACTCAAGGACCAAACACATCAACATCAGGTATCATTTAATAAGAGATAACTATGAAAAGGGATTAATTAAACTAGTCAAAGTTCACATAGATGAACAATATTCTGATCTGTTCACAAAAGCTTTTGATGAACAGAGATTTAAGTATCTGATATCAGCTATTGGGATGATTAACTTTGAGTAGACTTTTTCTTAAAACTAATTCTAATTATTTCTTCTTAAAATTGTTTGTGTCCTAAGTTGTCTAGTTTATCTCTTTCATAAGCTCATGTTTTCTTTGAATGTAAAACTCTTTTTGAAGACTTTCCTTAGATTCTTCAAAATTTTCTGATACTTTGGAAGATAACGTTTTACCTTCGGAAGAAAAATATGTCTTCAAAATAAATGACTGTCTAAGAGATTTTACCTCGGAAGAAGTCAAAATTTATCTTCCGAAGCTTAAAATTCTTAACTTAGACACTTATTCATTTTTAAGGACTTTTTTCTTCTGAAGCAAAATTACTTTCGGAAGCTTGTTCATTCTTATACAAAGCATCAAGAGTTTATTTCTCTTCCGAAGCATAAACCTTCAAGACTCTCAGGAAAATTCTTCCGAAGCCATTTTAGCTTCGGAAGCTTTTTCAATCAAAACTTCCGAAGACAAATTACTTTCGGAAGCTTTTCGAATTCCAAGAAAACTACTTTTTGAGCAAAAAGGTAAACTACTTTTTCAGAGGTGGGACCGACATACGGATTTCAAAGTTTATCCTCTTTCATTAAACTTTATCTAAAATCCTTCTCTCTCATATAAACCCAATGGTTTCCCCTCTTCTATCATCTGCTTTTCTTCCAAACCTAAAACCCAAAGCTTTCTCTCTGAAATTTCTTTCCCATTTTTTCTCTTCATCTCTGAGCTACCTCACAATGGCTGACCTTGCTCACAGAAATGATCCTAACTTTGCCATGCAGCTACACAGACAACACAATCAGGTTGCTCTGTTATGCTCTGACAAAGATCCTCATTTCTCAGAGGTTTGCCGTTTCTTGTCTTTGTCTCACTACTTCACCTCCCTAACCATTGATCCTCCTCTATATGAGGATCACTTGCTTGAATTCTGGAAGACCTGCCAAGAGGTCATTATGGATGGGGAGAAGGCATTGTCTGCCACAATGCAGGGGAGAACAATCTTCATCTCTCCGGCCATCATCAACCGACATCTTCAGCTGGATGATGAAGGGTGAAGTGTTCTTCCCAAAGGAAGCGGTTAATCATTCCTTCGAGCAGATGGGCTATGAAGGAGATTTCTCTGTAAAGACCTTCAGGAAAGGGAAGGTCTCATCCCAGTGGAAATACCTGCTCCATGTGGTTATCCACAGCTTATCAAACAAGCATGGTGGATGGGACCAGATTCCTGAGGATCTCTTCTTTATAGTTCATGGAATGATTCAGGGGGTCAAGTTCAGGTATTCACAATTTGTTTATACTAATTACTTGCAAACTTAGACTCCTTAGAATACTACATGTTTCCTAGATATGTTCAACACATTCTCAACTGTGAACTGGCTCACAGTTGAGGGAAACAGGTAATATTCTTAAATTGGGACAGATGAAGCCCGACATCTTTAAAATTATGAAGAAGCCAACTGTAGGCTTCTCAGGGGTAGAAACAGCCCTAGCCCCAAAAATGTTAGAGCTCATTGCTCAAGGTGACAACCTAGCAGTCCAAGCTAGTGTTGAACCCACACCTACTGCTCTCCAACCCTCTACACAACCTCAAATATCCATCACCTACCAAATAAAATCCAAACAACCCCTGCTCAGACTATTAGTCTGTGGAGGCCCCCATATACTCACCAATACAGGAAGAAGTGGATACTGGAGCTCCCACTTCTCCTGAGGAGCAGACCACTCCCATTGTTTCAAGAATCAGTGATGAGATTCCTCATGCTCACACTGATGAGCTCACTAGCCCAACAGCCTTAAGCTCTCACTCTGAGTCTCAACACTCAAGTGAACAACCTTCAGGGGACAGCTACCATCCCCAGCCTTTGGATCTCAACCAACCAATTCCCAACCTATCCTTCTATACTGATGAAGACTTAGGATTCAGTGAGTACCATGAGTCTCTCTTCCCATCCCCTACTCAAAGAGAGATGAGTACCTCTGACTCTCCTCAGTCTATCCCACATCAGTCACCTATTACTGAGGTGGACACTTCTGAACCTGTTTAGGATGTCCATATGGAAGAGGCTCTCACTTTTGAAAGTGATTACATCATTAAGACCTCAACCATGGCAACTCAGCCCTCTGGCATCTCAACTGAGGCTGCCAGTGAGCAGAGGAAAACCAGCAGCCAAGAAACTCAAGCTGGTGGTGAGCGAGAGGACTTGGTCCAATCATCTCATCCCTCAGTGATTCTTCTGATGAAGATGAGGGGAACTTGAGACTAAAGGTGCAGAAATTGTCAAAAACATGCACCTATTTAGTCTCTAAGGTTAGTCACTTTGAATCTCAGGTGACTACCTTACAAAACAGGGTCAATGATGCAACTTCAGATTTCATATCTAAAGGAAAAACTAGCTGGGAGACCTTTAAGGAGAGCTCAACCAGGAACACAAGAACCTGTGGAAGTGATTGACTTATCCTCCAGCTCACCTATGCAAGTAGGTGATGCTACCAAAAAGGGGGAGAAAGTTATTACAATCACAGAACCTGGGAGTTCTTCAAAGAGAATGGACATAGAGGACTCACCATCCTCACTTGCTGTTGTGCATTCTCAGCAACTTCCTCAAGTTCACATTAATGTGGACTCTATAGACTCAATCATCAGGATTCTCTTTAAGGAAAGTATACCAAGGGCTGTCTCATCTCCACCACAAGGAACTGGCAACTACATCATAAGGTGGAGGTATGATGAGGACATAAGAGCCCTTATACTTCACAGAGTTCAAGGCCAACAAGAAGTCTTTTAGTTCCAAAGCCTGAGCTTCTATGAAAGACTGGATTTAGTCAACATGCCACTTGTCAATCCAAGCAAATCTAGACAAGCTGACAGGCTGGCTCAAAGAATCCAAGACAGGATCCTTGCAGAGTTCTCTCTAAGAAGGAGACTTAGGTAATCAGGCAATGTCATCGGTCAACTGGATGTTGAGGTGGACCCTAAGATTAGTTTCATAGGGGAAACCTTGGCTGAAGGCCCAGTGGCAGAACCTGAGACCCTTGTCTCACCATCAACAACTGCTGCAGAGGTCCAAACTCCATCTGAGACACCTGCTGGTGAAGGTGTTTCTCAGCCTCTCTCTGGCCAGAGCATGGAAGCTACACCAAGCAATGAAGGCCAAGCCTTAATCCACCCTGAGTCACAAAGGTCTGTTGGTGACAAAGGGAAAAGGATAATGACTCCTGAGGAAATTGAGGAGGAAGAGAGAGAGAGGAAAAGGAGGCTAAGGGGAGAAAGTTCTTCTGGGTCATCTAAATTCATGCAAGCTGCAATCAGGGCTGCCCCCAGACCAAATACTAAAGATGATGAGTTAAGGGCAGTCAGGATTACCTTTTACAGACCAGGAACTATGATGTTGATGAAATCATCTCCCTCCCCTTAGAAGAGTTGAATGAGCTGGCTGACATGGAAGTGTCAAGAGAGATAAAGGAGAAAGAAGATGCAAGGTTACTTCTCCAATTCAAAGAGGAGAAGAGACAGAAAAGACTTTACAAGCATACTCCCACTCTCTCTCCAGTTCAAGAAAGTCCTGCACAGGAAGATGTGGCTCCACAAGAACCTCAGGTAGGTAAAGAAGAGGATAGAATCAAAATGATAAACTACCTGAGTGCCACAGGCTTCTATCAGGCAAATGCACTTCTTCCCCTGTCCTATGACTTCATTGAGTTCGAGTACTTAAAGCAACTTGAGCTTGAGCTAGTCAAAGAAAGAAAAACAACCAAAAGGAAGCTAAGGGAAGAAGCTGCAAAGTCAAGAGCCATCACTCAAAAGAATGCAAAGAAGTCTGCTGACAGACAAAGAATGATGAGCTTCTTGAAGTCATATGGATTCTTTGGAAGGAGACTTGGTCCCATGTCTCTATCTACAATGGATGAGCATATAAGGGTGATCAAGCAGAAGATTAAAAGTGGTGAATTGATTGACTTGCACTCTCTTCCAAGTCAAGTTCCACCTGAAGTGGAGGTCAAGTTTGAACAACCAGAGACACCTGAACCAGAACCTCCAGCTGAGCCTTAGCAAACTTCATCTTTTGATCCAAGATAGGGTCAAACTCCCTCTCCTTCTGAACCTATGAGGGAGGAACACCCAAAAGAGAGATAAAGGAGAAAGAAGATGCAAGGTTACTTCTCCAATTCAAAGAGGAGAAGAGACAGAAAAGACTTTACAAGCATACTCCCACTCTCTCTCCAGTTCAAGAAAGTCTGCACAGGAAGATGTGGCTCCACAAGAACCTCAGGTAGGTAAAGAAGAGGATAGAATCAAAATGATAAACTACCTGAGTGCCACAGGCTTCTATCAGGCAAATGCACTTCTTCCCCTGTCCTATGACTTCATTGAGTTCGAGTACTTAAAGCAACTTGAGCTTGAGCTAGTCAAAGAAGAAAAAACAACCAAAAGGAAGCTAAGGGAAGAAGCTGCAAAGTCAAGAGCCATCACTCAAAAGAATGCAAAGAAGTCTGCTGACAGACAAAGAATGATGAGCTTCTTGAAGTCATATGGATTCTTCGGAAGGAGACTTGGTCCCATGTCTCTATCTACAATGGATGAGCATATAAGGGTGATCAAGCAGAAGATTAAAAGTGGTGATTGATTGACTTGCACTCTCTTCCAAGTCAAGTTCCACCTGAAGTGGAGGTCAAGTTTGAACAACAGAGACACCTGAACCAGAACCTCCAGCTGAGCCTTAGCAAACTTCATCTTTTGATCCAGATAGGGTCAAACTCCCTCTCCTTCTGAACCTATGAGGGAGGAACACCAACTGAGAAAGACACTGATGATCAACATGGTTCTGCAGACCAGTCTTCCCAGTTAAAGACATTAAAGAGGAAGAAGAAAATGGCTTCTAAACCAAAGACTAAAAAGAAGAAGCCAAAGTCATCTACCTCTACACCCAGGCTGAATCAGATCAACCTGAGGAAGTGCATGATGAGGCAACCAATCAACTCCTATGCAAGTGGCTCCTCTAGCAACTGAGACACCTATCTTGTCCTGGACTTATTCTACCAATCCAGAAAGATGGCATGTTGTCAGAGATCAAGGTGTTGAGAATGTCTACTCGTGGCAAGACATAATCAACTTACCTCTGCATGATCTCTTTGAAATGAGAAGATACTATGAGAGTCTTGATGATCCTGACCACCAAATGAAGAAAGGAATGGTCTTGATTGTACTGAAGACTACCAACATCTAAAGATCTTCTAAGTGTTTTGGTAGCATCAGCCTAGGGGGAGTTTGTAAGGATTCCTTAAGTCTGATGCAACCCAAAACATCCAAAGTGTCTGAGCAACATGCACTAAGTACTGAAGTGAAGAATGCTTCGGAAGTTTTACACTATACATTAGAAAACATTCTAAGTGTAAAATCTTCCGAAGCCAAGACCAATATCTTCCGAAGCCAAACATGAAGTCTTCCGAAGCTTCAAGAGACAAAGTGTTCCGAAGCTTCACCCTATGAAGACAGATTTCTTCCGAAGAATTTTATTACACATGCTTTATCTGATGTACTGTTCCATAAAGCACCTTTTCCGCTGCATCTCTGATAAGTCACCAACTTACAAGAGTTGGTGAAAAGGTCCATGCTTTTGGTAACTGTACATTGAGGTCTTGAGTCTGAAACTTTCTACTTTATGTACTTTATCCTTTTTATAATGTATAAGGATGTGAGCTATGGCATGTCATAGTCACAAGGTCAAAAGGCAGATATGCCTTTTGATTCTACAATTGATTTTGTTAGTGTCTAGTCATTGTATCCAGCTGGCTTTCATAGTATAGCCGGCTGTAGGTTGTAGTATAAGTATTTCAAGTTTCTTGTATCTTAACATACTTTGTAACACCTGTAAAAGAACTTGAGAAAGCAATATACTGCATCCTTGAAAACATATTCTCCTGTTCTGTCTCTTGCTTTACTTGTGTTCTTTGTATCACTTTTGGTTAACCCAATTTACTGTTTGATTAGAGTTTAGATAATCTCCTCATTGTGTTGTTGTGTTGTAATTATGTTCAAACCCTTAAACGATCCTGCACTTTGCCTCATGTTCAAATCTTTTTGCTCGAAGAAATACTTCAAGCTCTTGTGGTCGGTGAATATGGTGCACTTCGTCCCATATAGGTGGTGCCTCCAAATCTTTAACGCAAAGACCACAGCTGTAAGCTCCAAGTCATGACTAGGATAATTAACCTCATGAACTTTCAACTGTCGGGATGCATAGGGTATAACCTTTCCTCTCTGCATCAATACACATCCCAACCCCGAGTAGGAAGCATCTGAATAGACCACCAAATCCTCGCTTCCATCGGGTAGCGACAAGACAGGAGTTTGAGTCAACCTCGCCTTTAAGTCCTCAAATTCCTTCTCTTGAGCTTGACCCCATACAAACTTTACATCCTTACGGGTCAACTTGGTTAGTGGAGAAGCGATCTTAGAGAAGTATTGAATAAACCTTCTGTAATAGCCCGCCAAACCCAAGAAACTACGAATCTCAGATTGCATCTTTGGAGACTTCCATTGCATCAGCGCCTCCACCTTTGCCGAGTCCACCATAATCCCTTCAGGATTCACCACGTGACCCAAGAACTATACCTCATGCAGCTAGAACACACACTTGGAGTGTTTTGCACACAACTTCTTCCTTCTCAACGTCTCCAACACCTCTCGAATGTGACCGGCTGTTCATTCTGCTCTTTGAATAAATCAGGATATCATCAAGAAACACAATCACTAATTTATCTAACATCAATCGACACACTCGATTCATTAGGTCCATAAAAGCAGCTGGCATGTTGGTTAAACCGAATGACATAACGAGAAACTCGTTGTGTCCATAACGCGTGCGAAAAGCTGTTTTAGGGATATCCTACTCTTTCACCTTTAACTGATGGTAGCCAGATCGAAGATCTATCCTCGAGAACCAACTGGCACCTTGAAGCTGATCAAACAGATCATCAATTCTTAGTAAGGGGTATCGATTCTTTACTGTCAACTTGTTCAGCTCATGGTAGTCTATACACATCCTCATGCTACCGTCTTTCTTCTTCACAAATAAGACCGGAGCACCCCAAGGAGAGATACTTGGTTTAATGAACCCCTTATCAAGCAGCTCTTGCAATTGCTCCATTAACTCTTTCATCTCGGTCGAAGCCAACCGATACGGCGCCTTAGCAACAGGTTGGGCACCCGGTATCAAGTCAATCCGAAACTCAATCTCGCGGTCAGGTGGCATTCCTGGTAAGTCTTCGGGAAACACGTCTGGAAAGTCACACACTACTGGTACATCGGTCAGTTGTGGTGTTGGCGTGTCGACATCCTTCACATAGGCCAAGTAGGCAGTACATCCATGCCCCGTGCACTTTCCCACCACCGCCATCAAAATCACTTTCGGGATCGTAGTGACTTGATCACCATAAACCGTCACCGAACTCCGTCAGACGCTATCAATCCAATCATCTTCTTGCGACACATAATGTTCACCTCGTAGTCCGCCAACCAATCCATTCCTAGGACTACATCAAACCCACCTAAGGTCATCGCAAAGGGTCTAACAGGAAACTTGTGACCTTCAAGTTCCACGTCATATTCTTCTATCATCTTGGAATCCTTTTAGACTCACCTATGGAAGTTTCTACATCGAAGGGCGTATCTATATTCTTACTACTAACATGCAATTTAGCACAGAAAGTAGCAGAAATAAAGCTCTTACTAGCACCAGAATCAAATAACACATTGGCTAAAGTTTGGTTTACTAGAAACGTACCTGACACAATATCAGGGTCCGTCCTAGCCTCCTCCTACGTCATTGTAAACGCTCTACCACTCGCCCTCTGCCATTCTCCTCCAGCCTTCTTCGCTCCCGATCCTTCAGCCATTGGCTTCTTGCAGTCCCTACTCATGTGGCCCTCCCCGCCACAGTTAAAACATCTCCCCGCTTTGCACTCTCTTTCCATATGGCCAGGCTTCCCACACTTGAAGCACATATTCAATTCCCACCTACACTCGCCAGTGTGCTCCTTTCCACACTTACCACACCTCTTCATCCCCGCACCAGATGTGACCACACGTCGGTCATCCACCCGTGCACCTTTATTTCTTGGAGTGGCCCCGCCACGTCTAACCCCCTTCCCATTCCAGTTCCGGTCACCACCACTCTTCTTGCTAGTTTTAGCAACCACCACGGTCCTTTAATCATACAACCTCCCTACCAAGTCAATCGCTGACCTGAACGTGGTCGGTCGGGCAATGATCATATGCCTACGAACATCCGCCGACAAGCCCTGGATATATCTCTTGATCTTTCGTGACAAGGGTGTCACTTGATCCTGCAACAACCGTGCCATCTCATTGAACTTGTTGGTGTACTGTTGATGTGTCATTGTTCCTGTCTCCAACTGCAGGAACTCTCTCTCAACTTTGTCCATCTCTCGGTGAGGACAAAACTCCTCAATCACCAACTTCTTCAGCTCCGCCCACTTCATCCTTCCAATTGCCCGACTACCCTCGACTTGGACAATATTGCCCCACCAGCACAAAGCCGAGTCCACAAATGAGTGGGTGGCAAACTTCACTTTCTGATCTTCCCGACACTCGTTGATATCAAGTACCGCCTCCATCTCTCTCACCCACCGGTGAGCAGCAACAACAGTGCCGTTACCATCAAAAGTAAGGGGCTTGCATCTTTGAAATGCCCCGTAGTTGCAGCCTCGTGCCACCTCCAGCGTAGGCTCTTCTTCCTCTTCCTCATCTTCGGAGAAAACCGTCTTAGTCTTCAGTCGCTCCCATCCTCCCAAGGACCTATTCCTCTCCCTTCTTTCTCCTTCTCTTATAGTCTTAATCACTTCAGTCACTACAGGCGGTAAGATCGTCTGCATGACCTGATGCACCTCTTCCACAACAACCTCCTTCATTGAGGCTCTCAGGTTAGCACTCTCGTCTCCACCCTCTAGATGAGGGGTTTCGGGTTCTTCATGAACCACCTTTTCTGCCCTAGGGTTTCCCCTTGTGGCCAGTGGTTCAGTACCACGTCCACCTTGACCTCCACCACGTGAAGCCTTCAATGATCTACCACTGGCCATCCTCTAAACACACTATAAGATTCAAACACCAACACGGTTATTCAAGGAAGTAACTCAGTTTATGTCAAGTATAGTAAGTCCCTAATTAAAGTGGCCAGTCGTGATTAGCCACTTACTTTACTCTTTATAGGCCAAGTGTTATCTATCCTGACTACATCAGTTTCTAAATCTACTAACAGCACATAAAACACATGCGCACGTAGTATTAGTAACATTAAGAAAATACTTGATGGCACACAGCTACTCGGATTGGCATCCCTTCCCTTTCTGTCCTATTTTCAGTTTAGTTTAGGTTTATTTTGAAAATTTACCCGTTTCACTTAAACTTTGGCTCTGATACTAACTTGTAAGGCCCCGTTCCCGGGACGCTTACAGCTGGTCAATTATCGCACATAAAACACATATTTGTATTAACTTACTAAAAACATGCAGCGGAAATATTAAAACAAGCATTTCATTTCATTATAAAAACTTTTGCAAAATAATACATCGTTATCAAATTACCAAAATACTTGTTGCATTACATCACAAAAGCATTATAAAAATGGATGCCATCCAAAAAGAGCCAAGTAGCCGCCCCATACCATCCTCAGCAACCTTTACCTGCCAACTAGAAACACATAAAAGTCAATGTTGCTAAGTAAGTTCTAGTTTTAAAATAAAACATACTTTACTTTCATTTAAAACCGTTCTTTTCTTTCTTTTAAAATCATAGTATACTTTCACACATGATCACACATCGTACGTACAGATAGATAATAACAATATGATCTTCATCATTCATTTGTTAACTTTCTTTCATTCATCGTACGTCATTATCATTCACTTTCGTTACTTTCATTCATACTTTCATACTTTCATTCATACGTTCATTACTATCGATGACATGTACAATACCCCGAACATTATGCATGAAGCTGGTTACTAGGCTGAGGTCTTTCATAGACCTTGAACATTATGCATGAAGCTGACTCCGATACCTAGGGCAAGTACATTCACCACTTGTCTTTTCTCTTTGATTCCGGACTAATGCCATATGCTATACCCCGAACATTATGCACGAAGCTGGTTACTAGGCCTGAGGTCTTTCATAGACCTCAAATATTATACACAAAGCTGACTCCGGTACCTAGGGCAAGCGGCAAGAATCCCATATATATGGTCAAACACAAGGATTGGACCCTAGTGTGCATCCTTCTGGGTAGCTAACCCGAACATAGTTAACTTATCACCCTTCATTAAGTGTAAACCTCCATGCATTTGCTTGCAAGCCTTTCATACTTTCATTCATTTATTAATGCATGTGTTCTTTTATTACATTCCATATTTCATTATCTTCCATTTTACGTTACATAATACTTTTCATTTCATTCATTAAATTCAATGTAAATGCACAGGAAAAATAATCATACATAATAAGGAACATATACATGAACATACAACATCACCATACAAGGCACATCATACATACATAACATACATCATATGTACCATCACACATAAGGATCAATCATACATTATCATCACCCATCACATCATCTATGACCTCAGAAAGTCAACTTACATAGCCCCCGGGAACCTCCCAAGTCAAAGCCTACATTTACATTTTCCGAAATATCAGAAAATATTTCTAAGTCTTTAGGCGCATGGGCACTATGCAGGCGCATGAGCACTATGCAGGCACATGGCCTTTCAGACACATGAGGAACACTTAGGCGCATGGAGAACTTCTAGGCGCATTAGCACTATTGGGCGCATGGGCAACACTTAGTCAATTCTGGCCATTTCTAGGCGCATGAGCACTATGCAGGCGCATGAGCTATCTGGGCATATGAACACTTAGAAAATTTCAGCCTATTTCTAGGGTCATGAGTACTATTCGGGTGCATGAGGTTTTGGGCGCATGGGACACTTAGGCAATTATTTTAAGTTGGGCGCATGAGCTACTGTTTAGGCGCATGAGCAGTCTAAAACCTCCTAAACATCATATATTAGTCCCCAAACATCATATGACCTGTTCTAAGCTTAAATCTTACATTCTAAGCCTTAGAAACACAATAATAACATCATCAAACACATACATAGCCCAAAATCAAACCCACCCAAAAACATACGCACATACACACATACACACATACTGGTACAAAAACCCAACTTTTATAAAAAGTTCATACATGCATTTCCAGCCCCAAAGTAGTTTAAAACAAGTAAAAAAGGGGTCCTAGAACTCACCTTTCCAGCCTCTTAGGTATGACTTCTTCAAAACCCGTTTGCAATTGAGTTCAACCACCTAGAAACCCACCAAAAACACACCCGAACACATACAAACATACATAAGCATATAACCGAGGATATAACTAGTTAAGAACATCATAAACTCACGAATTCTTACTTGAATTCAAACTTTTCTACACTTTTTCTTCAAAATACCCAAGAGTTTCTGCTCTCCTTTCTTTCTTTGTCTAAAATCTAAATGATGTGAGTGTGTAGACAACATGGGTGACCATGTAACCTTTTACACTCACTTTTTAAACATTTTGTCCTTTTGACACATTTGGTCCCTCTACATGGGCTCTATTTCTTTTCTTTCTTTCCTTCGCTTTATTCTTTCTTTCTTTGACTTTTAAATAACCGGGTGTTATATTTCTCAAGTTTATCCAATACAATCTTTCAAAGATGATACACTCGGTTTTAGTATTGACAACCATAATGCATAATTTAATTCTTATCCTCATTGCTAAACTACCACCAGAAAAATTTAAACTTTTCTTATTTTTGTATTTTTTTATATCTCTATCGCTTTATTCTATCTCAATGTTTATTGATATATATAGATTCTAATAATTATGTTACTATTTACTTAATTCTTGTTTAGCAAACAAAATGTCGAACGTTATGAAAATCGAATTCCCAGCTCTTAATATCAATGGAGAAAATATATGTCATGGACGGATCAAGTAAAAATACATCTTAAATCCATGAGTGTCTTAGAAACTATACAAGAGGGAAATGCTTGCTCGTAACAAGACAAAGCAAAAGTTGATGTCTTTTTGCATAAGCATATTAATGATATGTTACAGTTTGAATATTCAAATTGTGAAAATCCTTACACTTTATGGAAAGATTTACGAAGCAGATTGTAACACCCCGGTATTTTAAAGATGAGAAGGGGAATTCGAATTTAAGGCAGTTGAACTCAATTTGCATTTGGGTGTGAATAGTCTACATGAACTTGCATAAGGTGAGTTCTAGAACCCCTATTTTTACATGTTTTAACTGATTGGGACTGGAAATGCATGTGCTAATGTTTTTGTAAAAGTGGGTTTTGTACCCGTATGAATGTGTATGTGTGATTGTGGGTGGGTTACGATTTGGGTGAATTATGTTGATATGATTGTGTAATGCGTATAATATGATGTTTAGAATGTTAGAACTAAGCTTATAATACATTAATGATGATGTTGGGACTGAATTATGTTGATAGTATGAGTTGCCTGCCCATGCGCCCAACGGTCAGAATTGCCTAAGTATAGCCCCATGCGCCCATAACCCATATGCCCAAATAGTATCCATGCGCCTAAGATAAGCTGAATTTAACTAAGTGTCCCAAGCGCCTAGACTGCCCATATGCCTAGGCACTAATGCGCCTAAAATTTTAGGGTTTAGGGTAAGTGTTGGTCATGCGCCCCAATAGTGCCCATGCGCCCAAAACCTTTCCAATGCGCCTAAGTGTTCCCATGCGCCTAGAAGGCCATGCGCCTGCATAGTGCCCATGCGCCTACATAGTGCCCATGCGCCTAAGACTTAGAATATTTTTCTGAATTTTCGGAAAAAGTAAAGTGTAGGCTTTGACTTGGGAGGTTTCCGGGGGTAATGTAATTTGACTTTATGATGCCATATATGATGTGATGAAAATGTTATGTATGGTATGGTTATGTTTATGTTGTTCCTTATTATGTATGCTTATTTTCCGTGACTTTTCATGGTATGATTAATATCAATAAACATAAAGTAGTATGTAACGTAAAGCGAAAGATAATGAAAAAAGGAATGTAGAGAATGAATGAATGAAGTAATGAAAACTCTTGCAAACAATATATGGAGGTTCACACCCAATAAAGGGTGTTAACTCAACTGTGTGCGGGTTAGCTACCCCGGAAGGATGCACATTGGGGTCTAATATTTGTGATTTACCATATGTACGGGACCCTTGTCGCTTGCCCTAGGAACTGGAGTTAGCTTCATGCACAATGTTGAGGTTTATGATAGACCTCAACCCAGTAACCAGCTTCGTGCATAATGTTCGGGGTATAACACATGGCATTGGTCTGGAATGAAAGATGAATGTACTTGCCCTAGGCCCATGGATTAGCTTCGTGCATAATGTTTGGGGTACAGTACATGTCATCGGAAGTTAATGAATGTACGTAAGGTACGATAAGAAAGATAACGAATGATAACGATAATGAACAATGATGAAAGATAATAATAAATTATTATCTTTGTGTATATATGATGTATGGTTATGAATGGAAGTAAAGAATAGTTTTAAACAAAAGAAAAGTATTTTATTCTTGAGGGCCTTTGCCTATTATGCCTTTAACATTGCATTCCCATCATATCTTTTCTCCAAGGCCTCCCATAACTTCTTAGCCTGTTTGTTCTCAGAGAACTGATGAAATATATCTTTTGGTATCAACTAAGTCAACAGGGCATACACCTTATTTTCAGCATTGTACATCGCTTTATGGCTATCAGTCATACCTCCTAAAGTGAGCTTAACACCATCAGCACCGACTGGCATACTATAACCTATTTCAATGAATTCCCAAAGATTTGGATCAACTCCATTTAGTAGATCTCGAACCTTTGTTTCCATGTGGGTAATCATCTAACGTTATAAGTTTAGGTGGTTTATTATGATTTCCAATTTCATTTTCTAGAAGCAAAGGTTCTGGATGCGAGTGTCCCTTCCGGCAGTAACACAGAGAACTGATCTTCCATCTCTTTAAACTTTGAACTATAAAACTAGACTGGCTCACTCGTGTGAATGGACTATGCGATTGGATCACTCGTGCGAATGAGGAGTGCGAATGAATTCAATCGGGCGATTGGATTCAGTCGTGTGATTGATATGGACAAATGGACTCAAATGACTGGAGTAGTTTAGTCATGCGAATGAAGTATGCGAATGAAGTATGCGAATGACTTCAATCGTGCGATTGGATTCAGTCGTACGTATGGAGGGTGCGATTGGAGACAAGCGAATGGGATTGTTCAGTCGTATGAATGAGTGAGCGCTGAGTTCAATCGTGCGAATGGGGTGTGCGATTGAGTTCAGTCGTGCGATTGGGCTAATCGTTCGACAGAAGGCTGCTGTTTTTGCAAAATCGAAGGTTTTTGACACTTTGACACAAAACACGATTTTTCAAGAACCCTAATCTACCGTATGCCGAAAAACGTAAACTTTGAGTCCTGGAGACGTCGAAACATTGTTTTACTAAAAAAGGTGACTCTTTTGAATGAAAAACGTGATTTTTACACAGAAACTAATCGAATCACATGCAAATCAAGAGCCAAGGCTCTGATACCACTTGTTAGGACCGTGTACGTACGAAATACTAACTGATAATGCGTGAAACCAGATCAAATAGTGCGGAATTCTATTTGATTGGCGATCCAATAAGTGAGAACGCAATCCTGATCAATCTAACGATTAAAGAAACGTTAAGAACGAGTAGAACAAGATCAGATGTGAACTATGAACTTGGAACAAGCTTTCTGGACGCTCTGGACGACTAGGGTACGAATTTGTGTCACAAGTGTTTTTCGAATTCTTCTATTTTTCCACGAATTAAGTGGTATTTATAGGTTAGGTTTTCCAATCGTACGACTTAGCCTTAGCATGGTTCAGTCGTGCGACTGAATCATGCGATTGATCCATACGCACGACTGAATCATGCGATTGATCCATACGCACGACTGAAGGTTTAGTCGTGCGACTGAGTCAATCTTATGTCTCAATCGTGCGACTGATCCAGTCTCCTGGTGCAATCGTACGATTGGTCCATTAGCATGAGACATTCATGCGTATGGTCCATTAGCTGATAATGCGTGAAACCAGATCAAATAGTGTGGAATCCTATGTTGATAATTTTAATGATCTCAACATTGAGTTAAATTGTTAGGACCGTGTACGTATGGAGTACTAACTGATAATGCGTGAAACCAGATCAAATAGTGTGGAATCCTATTTGATTGGCGATCCAATCAGTGAGAATACCATCCCAATCAATCTAACGATTAAAGAAACGTTAAGAACGAGTAGAACAAGATCAGATGCGAACTATGAACTTGGAATAGGCTTTCTGGACGCTCTGGACAGCTAGGGTACGAGTTTATGTCAAAAGTCTTCAAGTGTTTTTTGAATTCTTCTGTATTTCCATGAATTAAGTGGTGTTTATAGGTTATGGTTTTCCAATCGTACGACTGAACCATTAGCATGGTTCAGTCGTTCGACTGAATCATGTGATTGATCCATACGCACGATTGAAGGTTCAGTCGTGTGACTGAGTCAATCTTATGTCTCAATCGTATGACTGATCCAGTCTCCTAGTTCAGTCATGCGACTGGTCTATTAGCATGAGATATTCATGTGTATGGTCCATTCGCATGAAGACTCATACGACTAAGTTTGAACACATTTCTCAATCATTATTGACTAAGAACTATGCACAACAACCCCGAACCTATATAGTTAGTTCATTATACTTTATTACACAATAAACAATGAAATATTAAACATTATAAGCATCAACCACATATTATATTTCATTCAACTCATTCATTACATATGTGTAAGACATGACAGACATTTACATTAAGCTCATAAACTAGGGACATATATGTATCAACAAACTCCCCTTTGGACCTAGTTTACTTTAACATCTAACATTCTTCATAAGCTCCTCAAACCTCTTGTACTTCTCCTCTCTTGTACTCCTGCGTGTATTTCAAATGCAAAGAAGAGTCGTATAACATTCTGAAATTAGAGAGCTTGTACAATATCTTGTGCGCCATAGAACAGTGGCCACTTGTATAATGTGTAGACATCTTCTGTAGACAAGTTGGTAAGCCACATTGGGTCGAATACTCGGATAGTTTCTATTTTGCCCTCTCTATTTACAACTATGACCACTTCACCCGTTCTCTAGTCATAATACCACCATTTGAAGTGTGGAGTGAAGTCTTGAGGCATTTCCCGTAAGGAAATCTTCGACATTGTGCGCGGGGGACTCCACTTCAACACTACTTTAGGCTTTCCAGATATGGGATCCATTTCAGACCTACAGATGTACCTCTTCGGTTGTTGAGGTCTGAAGTTTACCCATCTGGTGTGGTATTCCTTCTTTAGAGCAGCCTCAAACCAACCTAACATCTTTCTAGGATCAGCATATAGCAGTTTAAGCATGCGAGTTGATTGAGCTCAAAGCCTGGGAGAGTCTTCAGATCATGAGGGTACTTGAAGTACTCTATCCCCTTCTCCCTTTTTACAGCATAAACATTTAAATCCTCAAAGTACGCCCACACAATAATCTTGCCAGACCCCTTTAGATGCTTCTTGACCTTGTAGAGTTTGGTGTAGGCATTTTGCTTTTGAGTTGTGCGTTGAGCTCGTATTTCAGCAAAACAAGCTGCCCATTCAACCTTTTTATATCAACATCTGCATCCGAGGCTTGGGCTTGGCTTTCATCCTTATCCTTTTCTTTTTCTATCTCACCGGCTTTTCAAATGTAGCACTACCAAGAGTGTCACCCAAGTCGGGGATCATATTTCCCACTCGGTCAGTGTACTCTGGATGGTGCTCAGACGTGACATCCTCTATCTTTATTTCATCAACATCATTTAGCTCGTCATCACTCATAACATCAACCTTTGGAGCGTATTTGATGAGCTCGTTAGGATTCAGTCTGAACATCTCTGCAAGTTGCTCATCGGTCAGGTCGTGTATAGTTTCTCCTTCTTTGGGAGTGTAGCTCACTGACCTTCTCATAATCCCTTACAAATCAAGAATCATTATGAATTGAGACTTGATTTGCTAAAGGGGAGCAATTCATATTCATCTTGCTGGAACGTTTTATTTGCTTGATTTAAACATTTAACACATCAATCATTAGTAGTTAATCAAGACATTTAAGATAGATAAACATAGATAATCATAAATTACATCAATGTAATATTCGAATCAAGTATATAAGTTTTCTAAATACAAAACATCTAATCTTTACTTTTTTCTTGATCGGTCAATTCTTCAACTGGTGGAGCTGAAGACGATGCTCCTTGATCTTGAGCTCTCTTCATGCGCCTTTCTTGACCCTGAGCAGAGGCTGATGCAGCAGCATCACCTTTTTCATCATCATCATTTCCTCTCTTCTTTCCACTCGATCCTTCATCATCACCCTCATCTTCTTCACCAGAATCATCCTCATCCTTATCATTATCATCATCATCATCACCTTCCCTGATCTTTAAAGGCTCAGCATTGGATCCTTTCAGCCTGAGCATGATCTTCTTGTTCTTTCTCTCTAGCTCCTCTATCCTCTGAATAGAATCTGCATTTTGTTCCTATAGCTGTGTAATCTGTTAAGCTCTATAAGCTGAATTAGTTGTGTAGCTCTTTGCTCATCGGCAACTAGCAGCTTTAGCACCATTCGGTTTATGTTGGCTAGCTGTTCCTCTACCCTGATAGAGGGTAGAGTGGGTCCATGGCTCATTGGGACTTGTGTAGAAGTCCCGGCTTGTTGGATAGTGGTAGTGGTGGTGGATGTGGTGAATATGGGTGGTGGAATAAGAGTGGATGGTGAAGGGGTGGCTGTGGTAATGGTGGTAGAAGTGTGGTAGTGATGGTGGGAGGTGTGGTAGTGGTGGTAGGGAGTGTGGTAGTGGTGGTGGTAGCTGTGGTAGAGGTGGTGGATGTGGTGGTGATAAGGGTAATCCTCCTCCTCTCTCTTCATGCCATAGGGTTGAACCATCCTTTTTCTTCCTGGAGCCCTTAGAGGAGGATGCTCCCCTTGGGTTGATCGGATGGTCAGGGATGTATGATGGATCATAGTAGCAGTAGCAGTATCCCTGGACTCACCTTGGCGTCCACCAACCGCCGCAAGCCCTCTCTCAGTGGCAACAACCTTACTGCCCACTGTCCTCACCAGTGGCTCCTCATCCGACACTTCCTCTTCATCTAGCAGGAAGTCTTGACGGAACGCAACCCTCTTAGCTCCACCTTGAGCCTCACTGCCTTGACCATTACCAGTGGGTAGCTCAATAGGCTCGACATCTGAGTGGATGGTCATCAGATGTGGATGGTGAAGGGGTGGCTGTGGTATATGGTCGTTGTCATCGTCATCTGTATCATCAGTGGGTAGCTCAATAGGCTCGACATCTGAGTCACTATCATCGTGACGCCACTTCTTGCGAGCTGGCACAACATAGTCCTCCCGGCTAGATGCCCAAACAATCTCCTCACCGGGGGCTTCACCTGCTTGCCCCGGTACAACCTTCATCCTCCCAAGGGTGGTCATCCATAACCTCAAGTGTAACAACATCATCTCTCTCCTTTGGCAGCAAAGAAAGCTCTGGTCAAATCATCTGCAGGAAACAAGGGTACATGCAGAAGCCTTCCTTGCCTTTGGCCTCTAGGTTCTTGACCATGTAAGAGAAGATCATGTTGGAGAAGCTAAAGGGGTGATTCAGCACCAGCGCCACGTAAGCATTCTGAATTTGGTCAGATAGATCATCAAATCCACCCCTCCGTGAAGCAATGCACTTTAGAATGACATGTGTCAGGTACTTGAACTAGGGACACATGTTGCTTTTGTTGAGCACACCTGCGTTGATGTCCCCAGTGTACTTCATCCGGAGAAAACATCCCCTTATGGTCAAAGGATGTAACCTGGTGGGTGGCAGCATCATCACCCAAATCTAGTACCCGTCGAAGGTCTGCTGTAGTAACCTCAATCTCCTGGCCAAAAATGGTGCTCCGAATGTAGTAGGGCTTAGCAGATTTGTCAACTAACGCACATTCCCAGAAGGCCTGTTGTATAGACCGGTAGGGTGAGCATGGGGCAGATATAACTCTGTAGATCCTTGATCTCCTCAGAAACGCAATAATGCCAACAAACTCAGCAGCATTCCAAGTAGTGGCATCCAAGTGAGCACAAATGTTGTGCTTGGTGTTAATGATCTACCTATCTGCCATGTTTCTGTAACACAAGACACATAAACATGAGGTTTGTCCATAACAGATGTTTGTTGAAATTTAAACTGTTCTGAGATTGATCTGGTTCAATCGTGCAATTGAACCATACGACTGAGTTCAGTCGTGCGATTGAGCATGCGGCTGAGTTTAGTCGTGAGATTGAACATGCGGCTAAGTTCAATCGTGTGATTAAGCATGCGGTTTAGTTCAGTCGAGCGATTGGGCATGCGGCTGAGTTCAATCGTGCGATTGAGCATGCGGCTGAGTTCAGTCGAGCAATTGAGCATGCAGCTAAGTTCAATCATGTGATTGAACTCATATGCCTTGTTCATTCAGTCGATTGAGTCATTCGCCCAGCTCAATCATTCGATTGAAGTTCATTCGGAGTGTCTATTTGCATAACTCTCTGTTCGACACTCTAACCTTGAATCTAGGTTAAAACTTGATGTTAACGTCATTTTTAGACTCGTTAGATTCGCAGGGACCCTAACTATCACTGTATGTACTTCATTTTAATGATTATGCAGATTTAAGAGGTCTATTTGAAGGTTTTTAAAGATTTCTTGATTTTAATCAATTTGGTCAGTTAGGGTTTGATTACACCATGCATTTTGTGTGATTTTTGTTTCTAAGTACTTGGGATGCAGAGTGTACACGTTAGTATCACAATCACAGTGCAAAATCAACGAAATCGAATTTTGGCAGAGTAACTTGCTTTCGTGCGATTTAGGAGCTATTGAGGGGGTGATGAGAATGTGCGACCGAATTCACCTATTTATATTGATTTTATCTTCAGTCAGGCTATTGGACCTATTCGCATGCTTCATTCGTGCGACTGGGGCTAAGTCGTGCGACTAGCCTAGTCGGTCACCTCCATTTGTGCGATTGGTTCATTCTAGTGATCCAATCGCATGAATTGGTCTATGCTTATGGTCCAATCGTATGTCTAGTCCATACGTATGGTTTAATCATGCGATTGGCTCATACTCATGATCCAATCGTGCGACTGGTCCATACTTATGATCGAGTCGTGCGGATGGCTAAGACTTATGACTTTTACCTCATGCACTTTCAAGCACTTAACTTGTTAATTATTGATAAGACATTATGACCGTTGATCATCTCAGACATGACCTTTTTAATTTGAAAACTGTTGATCACCTCAAACGTGATCCTTTTAACTTAAAAAACCCAATTGGTCACCTCAGACGTGACCCCTTTTAGTGAGTGATTCACATATTGAATTCTGATGGATAGTCCGAGTTTTACCTAAAAATTACTAAGAATAAATAAATTAAAACCACTAGAAATTTAAAACAAAACCAACACATATTTTTGTATTTTTGAATGGAGATGGATTTAAACCTATTAGAGTACTTCTAACCAATTTTACTTCCTGGACAACACAACTTCAATTCTATTGTATCATATCTGGTACGATTCATTATGGAATCATACATGTATATCAGAATCATTTAGGACATTTTAATAAATTCTTTTGATGCTAGATTCTTGTTTTGACTGAGAGTCAATAGAAATTTTAGGAAATTATACTAGAGCTACAAGATGCACACAATGATTTTGACTTTCAAGAACTACATCTCACGATGATTGTCAGTATACTTGTCCTCTTAAATTCATACATAGATTTTTAACACACATTGGTGATGAGTTAAGGTTTAATTATTTCAACAAGCTTTTGTGGATCCCACGCTTATATGGTAATCAACATTCCTCAGAAGATTTTTGAGCGTCTACAGGTATATTTCAAGAAGAAACTATTCTAAGAGCTTTCAAAGAGATGCTAAGCTTCAGGTCAGTGCCATTGCATAGCAAAGAGGTACAAACAACAATGAATTCTAGAATATTGAGGTTATGCTTATCCTCAGGTCAGTGCCACCACACAGTAGAGAGGCACACAACCTATCTTTTTGTTAGAGCATTTATTTTCTTTTTGCATATACGCACCAACAAAATAAGTTATTAGCTTTATTGCATTTTGCATTTTTCCATGTGCTTTGCTTAATTTTTATGGTCGTTCGCACACATTTCTGGCGTTTATTTTGCTCTTCACCCCTTACTGGATCTGTGTTGATTTTGTTAACCAGGGATAAGATAAGAACCCACAGCGAGTTGAAAAACTTAGTTTGAATTTTAAACCACCAATGAGGTCTACTCATTTATTGTGTTGAATCTACCGACAAATCATATAATGAACTAGCAGCCTCTAGGTCTACTTTCTTTATGTTACCTTGGTACCATACTAGTTTTACTATCAATTTTTCTTTTATTTTGCTTAGACTTTTCAGACTTAAATTTTGAATTTTGCATCTCATCAGTTAATCTCTTTTGAAGTCCCAAACAATTTGTTTCCTGTGTACTATCATTTTTCATAAACATTGAATCAGTATCACAGATTTGATTACTTTTCTTTTAGCTAAGTTGTCCTTCTCCCTCATTTTTTGGTAACTAAATAAAGCAACTAATTTAATACTTATCTAACCTATTCTCCCCCTAAAATTCTAAAACCAAAAATATTTTTGTGTTTTTTGGATTTTAATAAACAGGAAAATAAAATAAAACAAAATTAAAAAAATGTTGGACTAGGCATTTTCTTCCCGTGAAATCACATCACTTTTCTTTTTCACGCCATTAACCTCTAATAGATATAAAAACCTCAGTTTATCAAATGCTTTTGTGTAGAGGTCGGCGCGTTGAAAATCCGTATTTATTTTAAGCACATCGATTAATTGCTTTTCAAAACAATCATGTATAAAGTGATACTTAATACCAATTTGTTTAGTTTTAGGATGTTGGACTAGATTTTTTGTTACAACTATAGCAGCAGAATTATCAACATAGATAGGAGTGTTAGAAAATTGCAAACCGTAGTCACACATTTGCTGTTGAATCCAGATGATTTGTGAACAGCAACTTGCAACAGCTACGTATTCGGCTTCACATGTTGATAGAGCAACAGAGGTCTGCTTCTTACATTGCTAGGTGACTAATCATCTACCAAAGAACTGATCCTGCGGATGTTGACTTGTAATTCGTTTTGCAACCGCTATAATTCGAGTCACTATACGCTGTAAGCTCAAAATCATCATCATGAGGATCCACAACCCGAGTGTCTGAGTACCCTTCAGATAACGAAAAATCCGTTTAACACCTATGAGATGGTTGACTTTCGGTTTTGCCTGATATCTGGAACAAAGACACGTCGCATACATGATATCAGGACGAGACGCTGTGAGATACATAAGGGATCCAATCATTCCTCTATACATTGTAGCATCAACCAGATCACCATTTTCGTCGGGTGCCACATTGTGGTTCATGGCAAGTGGAGTTCCAGCAACTGAAGCATTCTCCTTGTCAACCGACTAAGGATGTCCCCTACATATTTAGTCTAATGCAGGAATATTTCTTTTGGTGTATGATGCACTTGTAATCCTAGGAAGAACTTCATCACCCCCATTGCACTCATCTCAAATTCTGCTTTCATGACAGATTCAAATTCTTTACATAACTCTTCGTTTTTGGAACCAAAGATTATATCATCAACATAAATCTGTACTAGCAGTAAGTCGCCATCCTTTTCTTGATGAACAGTATGCAATCAATAACTCCTCTACGAAAACCTTGTTTCACCAGATGAGGTGATAGTTTCTCATACCATGCTCTTGGGGCTTGATGGAGCTCGTAGAGAGCCTTATCAAGCTTGTAAACTCTGTCCTAATGATAAGGATTCTCAAATCCTTCGGGTTGATTGACATACACTGTGTCACGAATTTCACCATGAAGGAATGCACTCTTGACATTTAGTTGATAAACTTTGATCTTCATGTAAGATGCATAGGCTAGGAAGATACGGATGCTTCCATTCTAGCCACAGGTGCAAACACTTCATTGTAATCAATTCCTTCAACTTGTCTAAAACCTTGAATGACAAGTTGAGCCTTGTTTCTGATTATGACCCCTTGGTCATCTTTCTTGCACTTCAAGACCGATTTGGTGCCAATTACTTTAGCACTTTTTGGTCTATCCACCAGTGTCCATACTCCTAGCTTCTTGAATTGAAGGAGTTCTTCTTGTATGGCACTAACCCATGCTTCATCGTTTAAGGTTTCACTTACATATTTTGGCTCAAATTGAGATATAAAACATCGATAAGCACCATCGTGAAGATAGCCTTTTTCCATGACTGAGGCATAATCAGCTGAGTATAGCAGATTTTGTTTGCACTCCCGATTGTACATCCCCTATGACGTTGTCCAGAGGATGATAAACATGTTTCCGAGATCCAGGAGTGGTGGGAACAACTACTTCCTGATCCAGATTTTGAATTCTCTGTTCAGTAGCTGTAGTCGTTGGAGTGTGAGGTTCCAAGGTGTCAGAAGCATCAACATCAGATGCTTATGTACTATTAGTAGCAGGAACCTATTCCTCTTGATCCACCTGATCATTCTCCACTTCTTCATCGTAAGAGGAAGAGTCACTTACCTCAAGTGCTCCCCCTAAAGGACTAGAAGATTCACCTTGTGAACCTGATATTGTCGAGTCTAGTGATGGTGTGTTTAAGACATCGTACATCATTTTGGTTGATAACTCATCAACAGGAACGGAGAGAGGGATGTTGAAGGACTTAAAGAATCCATCATAGTCGAAGAAGAATGCGGGTCCCTTTCCAGCAGGGGGATGGTGTATCTCTGAACGTCAACATTGCACCACACTTCTACTTGACCCGTTGAGTTGTTATAAACTCTCTTGTTCAGTATATTGTATCCAAGAAAAATCCCTTCTTTAGCCTTTTCACTAAACTTCCCTGACTGAGTTTTCTTCAGCAGCATACATGGTCTGCCGAATGGTTCGAGATACTCCAGATTAGGTTTACGTCACTGGAGCAACTCGTAACACATCTTACCATGACATTTGACCACCAAGACTCGATTGAGGGTGTAACATGAATTGGCAACTGCCTCGTTCCAAAATTGGATGGGCAGTTTCAAGTCGGCTAGCATCATTCTTGCTATCTCAATCAAGCTCATGTTCTTCCGTTCAGCAACGCCGTTCATTTGTGGAGTGTAGGCAGATGTGAACTGGTGTAGAATTCCGTTCTCTTTGTAGAATGCCTCCATCCACTGGTTCTTGAACTCCGTTCTGTTGTTTGAGCGACTTTGTCGCACTTTCAGCTTGTAGAGAGATTCCAATGTAGTCACCAACTGTTTGAATGATTCAAATGTCTCTAATTTGGATTTCAGAAATATTACGCAAGAGAATCTTGAGTAGTCATCAGTGACTACATAACAATACAAATCACCAGCGATGCTCTTGGTGCTGATAGGACCAAACAGATCCATGTGTAGAAGTTCAAGAGGCAGGTCAATGGAATGTACTTTCTTTGCCTTGTGAGACTTCTTGGTCTGTTTCCCTTTCTTACACACTACATAAAAATCCAGAAGTTGAAAATTCTTGACATTTTCTCTATTCACTAAATCATTCTGGATCAGATGATTCATCTTCTGTGGATTTATATGTCCTATTCTCCTATGCCAGGAGATCGAGTCCCTCTCAGTTGCCTTTGACAAGAAGCATTGAACTTGATGATCAGTTGTGGAGGCTTTTGATAGATCCAAGACATATAAGTCATTATATCTTAAAGCTGACATTAAGATTTGGTCCTCCGGGATAATGTAATACTTCTTCAATACATAGCACTTCTTGTTGTCAAAAGAAACTTTGAATCCTTTGTCACATATCTGGGATACCGAAAGCAAGTTATTCTGTAGTTGTTGAACGTAGTTGACCTTATCAAACTTTACTTTCTGGTTTCCCACTTCGCCTTGAGCGATGATGTATCCTCCTTTATTTCCAGCAAATGATACATGTCCCCCTTTAATTTGTTTGACATTTGAAAGGAGAGACATGTTCCCGGTCATGTGCCTAGATGTCCCACTATCAACAATCTAGGTATTTATGATAGCACTGTAACGGACATCCTGCATATTCAACGAAAATTATCAGTTTAGGTGTGGGACCCAAGCCTTAACTGGCTTGGGTGACCCAAAGGAATAACACATCATAAAATCAATCCACTGTCCATTTAAGGGTGAGGGCATATCATTCTTCTTATTGTTCTCATTATCAGACAATGCACTTGACTTTTCTTTCCATAAGCTAGTTTTGTGTAAGGCGTGTTTGTGATAAACAGACGACTGGCTTACAGTTTGAACTGAGTAATAGAACACCTTTTCGAAGAACTTGGTTTAGTATCATAAAGTTCAATTTTCTTTCTGGGAGTTTGATAATATGGACAATTAGATGAAATGTGTCCTCTTATTCCACAACTGTAGCATGATCTCCCTTCTACATGTTGTGGAAACTGTTTATGTGAGGTTGAGTGTGATACAGGTGTGACATGTGTCTAGTTGGATTTAGTCACTTCTTGTTTTGATGTATCACTTTTATTAACAAAATTAATTGATTTGACATTTTGAACACTTTAACATGCCCTTTGGTTGGACTTTGATGACTAACATGTGTGTGGTTAACTTGTTTAGTCAGTTTGGGTTCTGATTTAGACATTGGTGAACCTAACCTTACACTAACCCTTTTCAATGCATCATCTAAATTCTCAACAGGCATCTTACCTTTTATTTTCAAAGTAGCCTCCTTCTGTTTAGTGACAAATTCCACCGGTTTACCCGTGGAATCAGGGTCACTAACTAGAGGAGTGGACACCACATGATCCTTTACTGGGTTGTTATTTACAGGTCTACATTTTGTATTTAATAGGATCTCATGAGGTGGTGGAGCTATTTTGTAACCCAACCCTTCCCCATTATTTGTTTTTTTCACTAAGTGTTGAACTATGTGAGAAGAACTGGTCTAGCTATGCAATTTTTGTCTTAATGAATTGATTTCGACTTCTAAAATTGATTTTTCATTCTTTGTTTCTTCCAAAGAATTTAAATAAAACTTTATATCATTAGCTTGATTAAAAGCAACAACCTTGTTTTCCCTTAGTTGTTTACCTAAAATTTCTATTTTTTCTTTATAACTGCACTCATTTTGTTTCAAAATACGATTTGCTTCTGTGCACAGTTGTAAGTCATTTACTAAGCTATCATTGTGGTCTAATAACCTGGAAAATTTTAAATCTATGCTTTCTCTAAATTTGTTACATTCAATACAAGCATGATTTTCAAAGAGTTGGTCTTTTGTACTTACCTGCGAAGAATCAGCTGAATTAGCCATCAATGCAGAGTTTGACTCTTCGAATGCTGGAGATTCTGAACATGTCGTTCTGAGTTCTTCTTCAATCAGGTGATTGACCACATTCACAGCTTCTTCATTATCTGATGTTACTTGTTCAACTGTGATTTCACCTTCACTTGCAGAGCCATCATCCAATCCCTCGACATAGGCAATGTTTGATTCACCCAGAGACACAAAACTGTAGGTCCAATCCTTTCCTTCGTCACCTTGAGCAGTCAAGGCCTTTGTCTCTTTGCTTGAAGAGGTAGTTGCACTCCTGTCTTTGTCTTGATGGTTGAAGGTTGAGAAAGGATTTCCGTTACCTGTTTTCTTGGGCTTTATACATTCATGTTTGAAATGCCCCTTCTCACCACAGTTAAAGTAGGTAACTTTGGTTTTGTCAAAACCAAAGGTTGTGTCTTTTATGGCTACAAAGTTCTGTCCTGTCTTTTTCACAAACTTTTTTGCCCTTCTGAGAGCAGTAGACAAAGCCCACATTATATCCATTTTCTCTAGTTCATTTTCGTCCACCTGCTCATAGTCTTCATCTTCCAGATGGCAATTTCCAATCTTCCCTGCAACTAGACCATCATAGGAATGGACAACAACTGCTAGGAGATCCAAGTGCTCCTTTGCTATTTCCATAGTGATATTACCGAGATTCTCAGTCTTCAACTTTATAGTGTTGGCTTCAGGCACTATATATTGGGTAGTGGATGACCCTGGTGTTTCTGACCCTGAAGCGGTGGTTTGGGAAGGAGTTGCTAAACTAGACACAAAGGCAGTTTGAATTGGTGCTCCTGAACTGGTTGGAGTGGGAGATGAGTTATAAAGTGAAGGATTCTGGTGGTAGGATCCTTTTTATGACCTGTACTTCATCCTTAGTTCCTCCTCCCTTATTTCAGGATGAAGTCATTTATGTCTAACTTGGGAAGTATATTGTTCTATCTTCTAGATTAGACACAAACGAGTCCTATTTCTCCGACAAACCATCAACAAAGCTTGACACTTTATCTTCCATAGATGTTATGACCCCATGAGTGTGTAGCTCACTCATCAGATGGTAGAATCTGTCGATAATATCGTCCAAGCTTTCTTTCCCTATTGAGGAGAAGTTATCAAACTCCTTCTTGAGGGCCTTTGCCTATTATGCCTTTAACATTGCATTCCCATCATATCTTTTCTCCAAGGCCTCCCATAACTTCTTAGCCTGTTTGTTCTCAGAGAACTGATGAAATATCTTTTGGTATCAACTAAGTCAACAGGGCATACACCTTATTTTCAGCATTGTACATCGCTTTATGGCTATCAGTCATACCTCCTAAAGTGAGCTTAACACCATCAGCACCGACTGGCATACTATAACCTATTTCAATGAATTCCCAAAGATTTGGATCAACTCCATTTAGGTAGATCTCGAACCTTTGTTTCCATTGTGGGTAATCATCTAACGTTATAAGTTTAGGTGGTTTATTATGATTTCCAATTTCATTTTCTAGAAGCAAAAGGTTCTGGATGCGAGTGTCCCTTCCGGCAGTAACACAGAGAACTGATCTTCCATCTCTTTAAACTTTGAACTATAAAACTAGACTGGCTCACTCGTGTGAATGGACTATGCGATTGGATCACTCGTGCGAATGAGGAGTGCGAATGAATTCAATCGGGCGATTGGATTCAGTCGTGTGATTGATATGGACAAATGGACTCAAATGACTGGAGTAGTTTAGTCATGCGGATGAAGTATGCGAATGAAGTATGCGAATGACTTCAATCGTGCGATTGGATTCAGTCGTACGTATGGAGGGTGCGATTGGAGACAAGCGAATGGGATTGTTCAGTCGTATGAATGAGTGAGCGACTGAGTTCAATCGTGCGAATGGGGTGTGCGATTGAGTTCAGTCGTGCGATTGGGCTAATCGTTCGACAGAAGGCTGCTGTTTTTGCAAAATCGAAGGTTTTTGACACTTTGACACAAAAACACGATTTTTCAAGAACCCTAATCTACCGTATGCCGAAAAACGTAAACTTTGAGTCCTGGAGACGTCGAAACATTGTTTTACTAAAAAAGGTGACTCTTTTGAATGAAAAACGTGATTTTTACACAGAAACTAATCGAATCACATGCAAAATCAAGAGCCAAGGCTCTGATACCACTTGTTAGGACCGTGTACGTACGAAATACTAACTGATAATGCGTGAAACCAGATCAAATAGTGCGGAATTCTATTTGATTGGCGATCCAATAAGTGAGAACGCAATCCTGATCAATCTAACGATTAAAGAAACGTTAAGAACGAGTAGAACAAGATCAGATGTGAACTATGAACTTGGAACAAGCTTTCTGGACGCTCTGGACGACTAGGGTACGAATTTGTGTCACAAGTGTTTTTCGAATTCTTCTATTTTTCCACGAATTAAGTGGTATTTATAGGTTAGGGTTTTCCAATCGTACGACTTAGCCTTAGCATGGTTCAGTCGTGCGACTGAATCATGCGATTGATCCATACGCACGACTGAATCATGCGATTGATCCATACGCACGACTGAAGGTTTAGTCGTGCGACTGAGTCAATCTTATGTCTCAATCGTGCGACTGATCCAGTCTCCTGGTGCAATCGTACGATTGGTCCATTAGCATGAGACATTCATGCGTATGGTCCATTAGCATGGTCCATTCGCATGAAGACTCATACGACTAAGTTTGAACATATTTCTCAATCATTATTGACTAAGAACTATGCACAACAACCCCAAACCTATATAATTAGTTCATTATACTTTATCACACAATAAACAATGAAATAATAAACATTATAAGCATCAACCACATATTATATTTCATTCAACTCATTCATTACATATGTGTAAGACATGACAGACATATACATTAAGCTCATAAACTAGGGACACATATGTATCAACATGAATACTATAGACTTTGACATAGAACTCTAAAACACATGTTGCTTGACCATAAAAGTTATATGCAATAATTAAATGTTTTCCTATCTTCAATTATATATTTTTCTTCATGTACTATTTTCTTCTGATTAAATAAAGTTTTTGTTAAGATATAACAATATTGTCATTATTCACTTATTATTTTTCTTTATACTATCAAGATTAAAATGAACATCACTAGAGCGCATGATCAAACAAAAGAAGCAGATATATGTATAGTAGATAATGGAGCCACACACACTATACTTAGATTTAAGAAATATTTTATGAACTTAAACCAACACAAGGAATCATTAATACAATATTAGGACCTACAGACCTGATAGAAGGAGTGAAAAAAGCTAATTTAGCATTACCAAATAGTACAAAGCTTATAATAGAAAATGCTTTATTTCTCAAAATCAACAAGGAATCTATTAAGTTTCAAAAATATATATCATAACGGGTATGATACTCAGTCAATGACTATTTATGATGAAAAATATTTGCACATCATATGCAAAGATCAGATACTAGAAATACTGCTAATGCTTCAGTCTGGTTTACATTATACACACATTAATATGCCTCAGGCATATCTGGCACTCAAAGAAAAATTTTATGATCTTGAAACACTTAACTTATGGCATCACAGATTTGGCCATCCAGGATCTACAATGATTAAAATAATAATTGAAAACCCTCATGAGAAACATATTGAAATATCAAAAGATCCCACAATCGAATAAAATTCCTTCATATACATCTTGTTCTCTTGGTTAATTAATTACAAGGCCTTCGCCTGTTAAAATTGAAAAGAAATCACCTATGTTTCTTGAAGGAATTCAAGGAGATATATGTGGGTCAATTCATCCACCATGTGGACCATTTAGATACTTTATGGTTTTGATAGACGCGTCAAGTAGATGGTCTTATGCCTTTTCGTTATCAACTCGTAATGTAGCATTTGAAAATTTTCTTGAACAAATGATCAAATTACGAACACAATTTCCTAATTATACTATTAAAAGGGTAAGGCCCCGTTCCCGGGACACTCATAGTTCGACAATGATCACACATAAAGCATAAAATATACATTTCAGTTTCTAAAACATCACAACAGAATTCTTTTAAACAAACCACTTTATTTATATATAACTGCTTTTGCAAAGTAATACAACATTGTTAAATTATAAAATATTATGATTTGTATTACATCACAAAAGCATTATCATAACATGAAATGAATGCCATCCAAAATAATCCAAGTAGCTTTTCTGTGCCATCCTCAGCAACATCTACCTGCCAACTGGAAACACATAAAAGTCAGTGCTGCTGAATGAGTTTTGGTTTTATAAAATAAAATATTTATCCTTAATAAAAAACCATTCTTTACTTCCATACGTGATCATACATCATACGTAGACATAGATAATAATTATTATTATCTTTCATCATCCGTTCATTAATTTTCGTTCATTCATCATCGTACGTCATCATTATCATTCATTATCTTCCGAATGACAGTTTGGCCTGGGGCAAGTACACTCATCATTAACATTCGTCTTTCATTCTGGATGTAACACCCGGATTTTTGGTAAAAGAAAGAATAAAAGTGGAGAAAAGAAAGAAATGCTATTTAACCCAAGTTGAGGGGTTAAATATGTAAAAGGTACAAAATTAATTATTATTTTGTACAAAAGTAGTATGGCCGCCCATGTCATGCCACTTTTCACCTTATTGAGTTTGAGATTAGAGAGAGAAAGAGCAAAAGAGTTTGGATTTTTGAAAGATAAGAAGGAGAAGCTTGAATTCAGGTTAGAATTCTTGGTTTTAAGATGTTCTTACCGGCCTATGCCTCGGGTGTATGATTATATGTATTCAGTTATGTGTTTTGGTGGGTTTTATTTGCTTGAACTCAAAGTGCATTCAGGTTTGAGGAAGTTTATCCGAAAGTTGCATAAGATGAGTTCTAGAATCCCCTTTTTATTTGTTTTAACTAATTTTAGGGCTGGAAATGTATGTTTAAATATTTTTATAAATGTGGGTGTATACCCACATGTATGTGTGTGTATGAATACGGGTGGGTTTGATTTTTGGGTGTTACATGTTGTTATGATGATGTTATGCTCATGTTCTGTTGCTTAGAATGTAAGATATGAGCCTAGAACTTATTAGTTTGAAGTTTGGGACTGAATTGGAATGATTATAGTAAGTGTTGACTACCCATGCGCCTAAATAGTGGCCAATGCGCCCAATGATTTAAACTGCTAAGTGTCCTGTGCGCCCAAAGTTCATGCACCCAAATAGTATCCATGCGCCTAGAAATAGGCTGAATCTGACTAAGTGTCCAGATGCCCAGAATTCCCATGCGCCTGCATAGTTCCTATGCTCCTAGAAAGTTGCCCAGAGTGACTAAGTGTTAGCCATGCGCCTCAATAGTGCCGATGCGCCTAGAAATCCTCCATGCACCTAAGTGTTCCCCATGCGCCTAGAAGGCCATGCGCCTGCATAGTGCCCATGTGCCTAAGACTTAGAATCTTTTTTTGAATTTTGGGGGGAAATGTAAAATGTAGGCTTTGACTTGGGAGGTTCCCAGGGGAATGTAAGTTGAATTTTGAGATCATTGATGATGTGTTGGGTGATGTATGATGTGTCAGGAATATTGATGTGTGATTGATGCTATGCTTATGCATGATGATGATGTATGATGGTTATGTTCATGTTCCTTATTATGTATGTTTATTTTCCGTGGCTTTACGTGGTATAGTTGTGAATATAAATGGTAAAGTATTATGTAACGTAAAACGAAGATAATGAAAAGAGGAACATAATGAAAGAATGCATGCATTAATGGAAGTGAAAGTAAAGAAAGTCTTGCAAGCAAATGTATAGAGGTGCACGACTCTAAAATGTTGTTACATCAGCTTACACATAGGGGTCTACTCTTTGTGACTGGCCAGTTGTATAGTACATGGATAATAGTGGATACTCACCCCGTTCTGGTGCCAAGCTATGTGCGTTATGGAAGTCATTTATGATCTTCGGCCCAGTACCCGCTTTGTGCATACGTTTGGGGTGTAGTATACAGATGGGATCTTTGGCGCTTGCCCTGGTGCTGGTGCCAAGCTATGTGCATTATGGAAGTCATTTATGAACTTTGGCACAGTACCTGCTTTGTGCATACGTTTGGGGTATAGCTGATGACACTGATCCGGAAAGAAGTAAAGAAAGACAGTTAAAAGAATAGTGAAGGTAGATAATAATGATATTATCTATGTGTAAGTATGATTTATAATCATGTACGAAAGTAAAGAAAGGTTTTAAGTGAAAGTAAAGTATTTTATTTTAAAACTAGAACTCCCTTAGCAACGCTGACTTTTATGTGTTTCCAGTTGGTAGGTGATGGTTGCTGAGGGTGGCACGGGCAGCTAATTGGCTTTTTTGGATGGCATCCATTTTGTATAATGATGATGTTTTGCATTGTAATACGAACAAATGATGTTTTGTAATTATTAACATTGTTTACTATTTTGCAAAAGAGATTATATACTTATATGAAATGGTTTAAGTAGATTCCGCTGCAATGTTTTACTAATGTTAAAATTATATGTATTTTTTTGTGCGATGATGACCACCTGTGAGCGTCCCGGGAACGGGGCCTTACAAGTTGGTATCAGAGCCAGGTTTAAGTGAAACGGGTAAAATTTTCAAGAGAAACCTAAACTTAAACTGAAAATGGGACAAAAAAGGGAAGGGATGCCGGTCCGAGTAGCTGCGTGCGATCAGGTATTTTCTTAATGTTAACCGGTATTATGTGCGCATGTTATGTGGTTTGTGTGCCTTTAGTAGATTTAGATACTGATGTAGTCAGGATAGGAAATTCTTGGGGGTATGAAGAGTAAAGTAAGTGGCTAATCACAACTGGCCACTGTAATTAAGGACTTACTATATATGCCATAAACTGAGCTATTATCTTGAATGATCGTGTTAGTGTTTGAATCTTATAGCGTGTTTAGAGGATGGCTGGTGGTAGATCGTCGAAGGCTTCTAGAGGTGGAGGCTGTAGTGGACGTTGTTTTGGACCACGGGCCACAAGAGGAAGACCTTAAGCTGAAGAGGTGGTTCATAAAGAGCTCGAGACCCCTCATCCGAAGGCCGGGGATAAGAGTGCTACATTGAGAGCCTCAGTGAAGGAGGCTGTGATGGAGGAGGTGCACCAGGTCATGCAGACGATCTTACTATTTTTGGTGACCAAAGTGATCAAGGCTATGAGGAAAGGAGAAAGGAAGAAAGGAGTAGACCTACGGGTGAAGGGGGACAACCCGAGACTGAGACGGTTGTCTCTACTGATGTAGAGGAAGAGGAAGATCCTATGCCTGAGGCAGCACGAGGTTGTAACTACGGGGCATTTCAAAGATGCAAGCACCTACCTTTGATGGTAATGACACTGCTGCTACTACTCACTGGTAGGTGTGAGAAATGGAAGAAGTTCTCAATATCAGCGACTGCCAAAAAGACTAGAAGGTGAAGTTTTCTTCCCACTCGTTTGTGGACTTAGCTCTGTGTTGGTGTGACAATATTGTCGAAGCCAAGGGTAGTCGAGCGATTGAAAGAATAAGGTGGCCAGAGTTGAAGAAGCTGGTGATTGAGGAGTTTTGTCCTCACCGAGAAATGGACAAGGTTGAAAGGGAGTTCTTGTAGCTGTAGGCAGGAATGAGGACCATCAGCAATACACCACCAAGTTTAATGAATGGAACGGCTAGTGCCAGATTAGTTGATGCCTTTGTCACGAAAGATCAAGAGTTATATTCAAGGCTTGTCGGCAGACATTTGCAGGCACCTGATTGCTGCTCGACCGAGTACGTTTAGGTCGGCGGTTGATCTGGTGGGAAGGTTGTATGAAGAGCGTGAGGTGGTGGTGGCTGAAGTGAGTAAGAAAGGTGTTGGTGACCGAAATTGGAATGGGAAGCGATTTGGACATGGTGGGACCGCTCCAAACAACAAAGGTGCACATGTGGATGACCAATGTGTGGTCACATTCGGTGCAGGGTCAAGGAGGTGTGCCAAGTGTGGAAGAGAGCATGCCGGGGAATGTAGAGTGGGATCCAATGGTGTGGGAGAATCGGACATGTGGCGAGGAGGGCCATATGAGTAGGGACTGCAAGAAGCCGAGGGTTGAAATTTCTAGAGCGGAGAAGAAGGCAACTGGTACTGAGGGACAAATGACAAGCGCCAGAGCGTTCATGATGACGTAGGAGAAGGCTCGGACAGACCCCAATGTTGTGTTAGGTACATTTCTAGTGAACCAAACTCTAGCTTTTATGTTATTTGATTCTGGTGCTAGTAAAAGTTTTATTTCTATTGTTTTCTTTTGCTATATTGCTTGTTGATAGTAGGAGTGTAGATAAGCCCTTCAATGTAGAAACTGCCATATGTAAGTCTACAAGGATTTATGAGATGATAGAAGGCTACAACATGGAATTAGAAGGTCATAAGTTTCCTGTTAGACCATTCGTGATGACCTTAGTAGGGTTCGATGTAGTCCAAGAAATGGATTGGTTGGCGGACTATAAGGTGAACATTGTGTGTCACAAGAAGTTGATTAGATTGATAGCGCCTGACGGGAGTGCGGTAACGGTTTACTGTGATCGAGCCATTACAATTCCAAAAGTGATTTCGATGGTGGTGGAGGGAAAATGCATGAGGCGTGGATGTAGTGCCTACTTGGCTTACGTTAAGGATGTGGATACACCAACACCAAAACTGTTCGATGTACCGGTTGTGTGTGACTTTCTGGATGTGTTCCCAGAAGATTTACTAGGTGTGCCACTGGACCGCGAGATCGAGTTCCAGATTGACTTCATACCAGGTGCCCAACCTATTGCTAAGGCATCGTATCGGTTGGCTCCGGCTAAGATGAAGGAACTAATGGAGCAACTACAAGAGTTGCTTAATATAGGGTTCATTAGACCGAGTATATCTCCATGGGGTGCTCCGGTCTTATTCGTGAAGATGAAAGACGGTAGTATGAGGATGTGCATAGAGTATCATGAGATAAATAAGTTGACAGTGAAGAATCGGTATCCACTACCAAGAATTGATTATCTGTTTGATCATCTCCAAGGTGCCAGTTGGTTCTCGAGGATAGATCTTCGATCTGGTTACCATCAGCCACCACCACCTCCCTTTCATCATACAGTCTACCCGCCAAATCAACCACCGACCTAAACATACTCGGCCGGGTGGCGATCATGTGCATGTGGATATCCGTCGGCAAGCCGTGAATGTATATTTTGATCTTCCATGACAAGGGTCTCACTTGATCTGGCACCAGTCGTGCCATCTCATTAAACTTAGTGGTGTACTACTGATGTGTCATGGTTCCCGCCTCCACCTGCAGGAACTCCCTCTCAACCTTATCGAGCTCCCTATGAGCCAGGATTCCTCTATCACCATCTTCTTCAACTCACTCCACCTCATCCTACCAATCGATCTACTACCCTCAGCTTGGACAATATTGTCCCACCAACATAAGGCCGAGTCCACGAATGAGTGAGTTGCAAATTTCACCTTCTAATCCTCCTGACACTCGCTGATATCCAAAACAACTTCCATCTCTCTCACCCACTGGTGAGCAACAACAAAAGTGCCATTGCCATCGAAGGTCGGGGCTTGCATCTCTAAAATGCTCTATAATTACAGCCTTGTGCTGCCTCGTCAGTAGAGACAACCGTCTCAGTCTTCGACTGCTCTCTTCCTCTCGAGGACCTGTTCCTCTGCTTCGTTTCCCCTTCCCGCATAGCTTTGATCACTTTCGTCACCACAGATGGTAAGATCGTCTGCATGACCTTATGAACCTCCAGTACAACAACCTCCTTCACCGAGGCCCTTAAGTTAGCACTCTTGTCACCACCCTCTGGATGAGGGGTCTCGGGCTCTTCATGAGCCACCTCTTCAGCTCTGGGCTTTATCTTGTGACCCGTGGTCCAACACCACATCCACCACGACCTTCAACTTGAGAAGTCTTCGTAGATCTACCACCAATCATCCTCTAGCACACTATAAGATTCAAACGCTAACACGATCATTCAAGGTAATAGCTCAGTTTATGTCAAGTATAGTAAGTCTCTAATTATAGTGGCTAGTTGTGATTAGCCACTTACTTTACTCTTCATACCATAAGCATTTCCTATGCTGACTACATCAGTATCTAAATCTACTAAAAGCACAAAAATCACATAACATGCGCACATAATACCAGTTAACATTAAGAAAATACCTCATGGCACATAGCTACTTGGACTAGCATCCCTTCCCTTTGTCCCATTCTCAGTTTAAGTTTAGGTTTCTTTTGAAAATTTTAACTCGTTTCACATAAACTTTAGATCTGATACCAACTTGTAAGGCCCCGTTCCTGGGATGCTCATAGTTGGACAATCATCGTAAATAAAGCATAAAATATATATTTCAATTTCTAAAACAACGTAGCGGAATTCTTTTAAACAAACGACTTCATTTATATATAATTGCTTTTGCAAAATAATATAACTTTGTTAAATTACAAAATATTATGATTTGCATTATATTATAAAAACATTATCATAACATGAAATGGATGCCATCCAAAATAATCCAAGTAGCTTCCCCGTGCTATCCTCAACAACAACTACCTGCCAACTAGAAACACATAAAAGTCACTGAGTGAGTTCTAGTTTTATAAAATAAAATATTTTTCCTTCACTAAAAACCATTCCTTACTTCCATACGTGATCATACATCATAAATATACATATATAATAATTATTTTTATCTTTCATCATCCATTCATTAACTTTCGTTCATTTATCATCATACGTCATCATTATCATTCGTTATCTTCCAATGACATGTACTGTACCTCGAACTTGTGCACGAAGCTGACACTTAGGCCTGGGGCAAGTACACTCATCATTAACATTCGTCTTTCATTCCGGTCCAATGCCATTTGCTGTACCCCACCGTCATGCATAAAGCGGGTATTGGGCCAAAGTTTATAAATAGACTCCCATACATTGTGCCCGGTGGCCTGACCACAGTACTGGGTAGGCAACAAGGGTTCTATATGTATGGTCAATAATAAATATTAGACCCCAGTGTGCATCCTTCCAGGGTAGCTAACCCGCACACAGTTGAGCTAACACCCTTCGTTGGGTGTGAACCTCCATACATTGCTTGCAAGACTTTTCATTACTTTCATTCGTTCATTAATTCATGCATCCTTTCATTCTTTATGTTCCTCTTTTCATTATCTTCCACTTTACGTTACATAATACTTCTCATTTACTTTCAAAATCATACCACGCAAAGCCACGGAAATAATATAATAAGGAACATAAGAAACATATCATCCATAAGCATACATCATCAAACATAATCATACTTAACATAACCCATATCATCCATCACATCACGAAGTCAACTTACATCATCCCTAGGAACATCCCAAGTCAAAGCCTACACTTTACATTTCCCCCTAAAATTTTAGAAAATATTCTAAGTCCTAGGCGCGTGAGCAGTATGCAGGCGCATGGCCTTCCGGGCACATGGGGAATACTTAGGCGCATGGAAAAGTTCTAGGCACATGGGCACTATTGGGGCACATGACCTAACACTTAGTTATTCTGGACAATTCTAGGCGCATGAGCACTATGTAGGTGCATGAGCACTATGTAGGTGCATGAGTTCCTTGGCGTATGGGCTTTTCAAGCGCATGGACACTTAGTAATTTTCAGCCTATCCTAGGCACATGGCTACTATTCATGCGCATGAATTTGGGTGCATGGGACTGCACTTAGGCAAATTTGACCATTAGGTGCGTGAGCCAATCCAGGCGCATGGGCAACTAACACACTATTATCATCATAATTCAGTTTCAATTCAACATACATAATGTTCTAAGCCTAGTTCTAGCATTCTAAGCCATAAAACATAAATATAACACAATCATAACAACCTAATTCACCCAAATCATACCCCACCCACATTCATACACACATAATCATTCGGGTGTAAACACCCATTTAATAAAAACATTCATAAATGTATTTCAAGCCCCAAAATTTAAAAAAAAGGTAAAAAGGGGGTTCTAGAACTCACCTTATGCAACCTTCGAGTATGATTCTTCGACCTGTTTGCAAATTGAGTTCAACACCTATAAACCCACCAAAAACACACACCCGAGCCCACACACAAACACATCAGCATATAACCGAGGCATAGGCTAACAAAGATCAACTTAAAATGATGAATTCTTACCTGAAATTCAAATCCTTGTTCTTCTTCTTCAAAATCCTGAGCTCTGCTCTTTCTCTATCTAGAAAATCCAAATCAAAGGAAGTGTGCAGGGAGTGTGGGCGGCCATGCCCACTTTATGCACCAACTTCTTATACTTTTGTTCTTTTTTACACATTTAGCCCCTTTACTTGGGTTAAATTGTGTTTCTTCCTTTTTCTACATGTTAGTTATTTCTTTCTCGTCTTTAGAAATATCTGGGTGTTATAGGTGGGACTTGATAATATTAGTGATTTCACATTACATGTTTTTAATGATTATTGCATGTCTGTAGGAATTATTGTTGAACATCATGTTGCTCATGTACCCACACAAAATGGCTTAGCTGAGTTGTTAATCAAACATTTGCAACTAATAGCTAGATCATTAATAATGAGGACAAAACTCCCTGTGTCTATTTAGGCTCATGCAATTCTTCATGGTTGATCACTAATTTGTGTGAGACCAAGTGCAAATCTTAAATACTCTCCGTTACAACTTGTTTCTGGAAATGAGCCAAATGTTTCCCACAATAAAATTTTTGGATGTGCTGTGTATGTTCCTATTGCACCACCACAACACACAAAAATGGGTGCTCAAAGAAGGTTGGGAATATATGTTGGATATGATTAGCTTCCATCATAAGATATCTTGAAACTTTAATGGGTGATGTATTTAAAACATATTTTGATGATTGTCACTTTAACGATTCAACTTTCTTGGAATTAGGGGGAGAAAAGAAAAAACAAGAAAATGATGTCTCATGGTATCTTCCTGTAAGGCCCCGTTCCCGGGACGCTTACAGCTGGCAAAATCATTGCATATAAAACATAGAACTTTAAATTTAACATTCGTAAAACATTGCAGCGGAAACATAAAAATAACTTTTCATTTCATTACAAATGCTTTTGCACGTTCATATAATCGTTCATTTCAAAACATTGTTCATTCGCATTACAATGCAAAAAACTTTAAACAAAAGAATGCCATCCAAAAGAGCTGAGTAGCCGCCCCGTGCCATCCTCAGCAACATTACCTGCCAACTGGAAACACATAAAAGTTAGTGTTGCTGAGTGAGTTCTAGTTTTAAAATAAAACATACTTTACTTATGCTAAAACCATACTTTACTATGCATGTGATCGCACATCATACGCACACATAGATAATATTTATTATCTTTATGATCGGTCATTTCGTTCATTCATCATTAAATCTTTACTTTCATTCGGACCAATGTCATGTGCTCCACCCCACCGTATGCATAAAGCCGATACTAGGCCTGAGGTCTTTCATAGACCCTGAACATTGCACGAAGCTGACTCCAGTTACCAAGGGTGAGTGGCAAGGGTCCCAAACATATGGTCAATCACAAGGATTGGACCCTAATGTGCATCCTTCTTGGGTAATTAACCCGTATACAGTTGAGCTAACATCCTTCCTTGGGTGTGAACCTCCATACGTTTGCTTAATCACACGGATCAAGCCCCAGTGTGCATCCTTCTGGGGTAGCTAACCCGCACACGGTTGAGCAAACACCCTTCATTGGGTGTGAACCTCCATATGTTTGCTTGCAAGCCTTTCACACATTCATTCGTTCATTAATGCATGCATTCTTCATTTCATTTCTCTTTTTATTATCTTTCACTTTACGTTACATAATACTTTTCATTTCATTCATTAACATTCAATGTAAAGCCATGGGAAAATAATCATACAAAGTAATGAACAAAACATACACAGTCAACATCATCATACCAGGAATCATACATATATATCATACATCATACATACCATCATGCATAAACATACAACATCATACATCGTCATCATCCATGCCCAACATAACCTCTATGACCTCAAAAGTCATCTTACATGAACCCCCGGGAACCTTCCACGTCAAAAACTTACATCTGCGCTTTTCCCCGAAAGTCAGTAAATAAACTATGTTCCCTCGGGTACACAAGCCCTACTTGGGCGTATGGGTACCCTTCAGTCGCATGGCCTCCCAGGCGACTGAGCACAATGCGGATGAACACAATGCGGATGAACACAATACAGATGAGTCCCATGCGAATGGAATCAATGTGGATGAACACCCTGTGCGAATGAGCACAAATGCAGATGGACCTAGGCGAATGGACCCTCAGTCACATGACTCCCTATGCGAATGGCCCTCAGTCGTACGACTCATAAGCGAATGGACTCCAGTCGCATGAATCACATGCGAATGAACCTCAGTCGCACTCCTTTCAGCCGCATGTCCTCCAGTCACATGCCATTCGGTCGCCTAACCCTAGCCGATGCAGAATGCAGTTCATCCCGAACCCAATCTGCACTTTTCGGCCTCCAAACCCTCTCAAACCTTTTCTAAGCCCAAATCAACCATCCTAAACCTTAGAAACACATACCACAACACCATTCAAGCACACACAAGCCCGAAATCAAACTCCACTCGCATCATACACAAACACAAACATAAAGGTTCAACACACATATTTCAAAAATGGGTTTCACTATGTGTTCTGGCCCCAAATCAGTTGAAAACGTGTAAAAGAAGGGTCCTAGAACTCACACAAACAACACCGTCGGGTAGAGCTTCAATCCAACCCACTATACTTCAACTTTCATCCAAAGTTTGAGACCATTTTTCTCTTCTTTTCTCTCTATGGCTGAATTTCTAAGTGTGGGGGAGGAGAGTGGGCCCCAACTCTTCCAATCTTTCTCTCGTTTTGGCAAGTTTGGTCCCTCAACTGTGGACTTTATTTCTTTTTCTACTTTCGTCTGCTTCAAAGAAAATATCCAGGTGTTACAAGTCCACCCCCCTTAAATAGATTTCGTCCCTGAAACCTTTTATTCCTCGAACAAACGTGGGTAATGCTGTCTCATTTCCTCTTCAGTCTCCCATATAGACTCAGATCCTTTCCTGTGCTTCCACTGTACACGCACAAGAGGAACCGCTTTATTCCTCAGTTTCTTCTCCTTTCGATCGATGATTGCCACTTGTTGCTCCACATAATTGAGCTGTTCATCCACTTCAATATCCCCAGTGCAAAAATAATCTCTTCATCCGCTAAACACTTCCTTAGATGAGATACATGGAATATCGAGTGAATTCCATTTAACTCATCGGGTAGTTCCAGTCTATAGGCCACCTCTCCTACTCGAGCAACGATTCAGAAAGGCCCTATATACCTTGGGCTCAATTTGCCCCGCTTTCTGAATCGGATGATACCCTTCCAAGGCGAGACCTTCTACATAACCCGGTCACCACCTTAAACTCAATCGGTCTGCGTCATTTATCAGCATACGACCTTTGTCTATCTCTGGCTACCTTTATGAAGGCCTTGATCCTTTCAAGCTTCTCAGTCATAGCCTCGATTACCTCGACGCTCCCTAACTCTTTCTGACCAATGTCGCCCTATCACACGGGCGTTCGGCATCTTCGACTGTATAGCATGTCATAAGGTGGCATACCAATGCTGGCACGATAATTGTTGTTATATAAGAACTTAGCTAACGGTAAGTGGTCATCCTAACTTCGTCCAAAATCAATAACACATGCCCTAAACATGTCTTCCAATGTCTGAATGGTCCTCTCTGACTGACCATCAGTCTGGAGATGATAAGTCGTGTTAATGTGTAACCTTGTCCCCATCGCATCATGGAATTTCTTTCAAAATTTGGATGTAAAGCGGGTGTCACAATTCGACACAATAGACACTGGTACACCATGATGGGTTACAATCTCCTTAATGAAAAGATCTGGCAACCTCTCAGATGAATATGTCTCACGGATCAATAGAAAGTGTGCACTCTTCATCAGACGATCAACAACCACCCATATAGCATCATACCCTTTTGGGGTACGTGACAGTGTAGTAATGAAATCCATGGTGATGTGCTCCCACATCCATTCCAGTATATCCAAAGGTTGGATCTTCCCATACGGCTTCGGATGTTTGGCCTTCACCTATAGACAAGTAAGGCATTTAGTCACATACTCCACCACGTCACGTTTCATACCCGGCCAGCAATAATCTTTCTTCATGTCTTGATACATCTTTGTGGCACCGGGATGAATGGAGTATCGAGTCTTGTGAGCTTCGTCCATAATCTTCATGCGTAGATCCCCAAAACAAGGAATCCACATCCTTCCCAATCGAGTTCTAACACCAAGTGTGTTTTCACCCAATTCTACAACCAGACCTCTCATTCTTTCAGAGTTAAGATGATCTTCTTTCAAGGCCTCATCCTGGAACTCCTTGACTTGCTTCATCACATCCAAGGTCATGATCAACTGATATGCTTTCACCCAAATCGGCTCGGGCCTCTCTTTTCTGCTAAGGGCGTCCGCCACCACGTTGGCTTTGCCTGGATGGTAATGGATCTCGCAATCATAATCTTTTATAAGCTCCAACCATCTCCTCTGCCTCATGTTCAAATCCTTTTGCTCAAATAAGTACTTCAAGCTCTTATGGTAAGTGAATATGGTGAACTTCGTCCCGTAAAGATAGTGCCTCCAAATCTTTAGCGCAAAGACCATGGCTGCTAGCTCCAAGTCATGAGTAGGATAATTGACCTCATGAACCTTCAACTGCCAGGATGCATAGGCTATAATAACACACACCCGAACCTCGAGTAGGAAGCATCAGAATAAACCATCAGATCTTCACTTCCATTGGGTAACAACAGAACAAGAGCTTGAGTCAATCTCGCTTTCAATTCTTCGAACGCCTTCTCTTAAGCTTGACCACATACAAACTTCACATCTTTCCGGGTCAACTTAGTTAGTGGAGAAACGAACTTAGAAAAGTCTTGGATGAATCTTCTATAGTAGCCCGCCAAACCCAAGAAACTACGAATCTCGGATGGCGTCTTTGGAGACTTCCATTGCATCACCGCCTCTACCTTTGCCGGGTCCACTATAATCCCATTTAGATTCACCACATGACCCAAGAGTTGAACTTTGCACAACCTGAACACGTACTTGGAGAACTTAGCATACAACTTCTCCTTTCTCAATGTCTCCATAACCTCCCGAGTGTAACCGGCATGCTCAATCTCGCTCTTCGAATAAATCAAGATATCATCAATAAACACAATCACCGATTTATCCAACATCAACCGGCATACTCGATTCATCAGGTCCATAAAAGCAGCTAGCGCATTTGTCAAACCAAAAGACATGACAAGAAACTCGTAATGACCATAACACGTGCGAAAAGTTGTTTTAGGAATATCCTACTCCTTCACCTTTAGCTGATGGTAGCCAGATCAAAGATCTTCCTTGAAAACCAACTGGCACCTTGAAGCTGATCAAAAAACTCATCAATTCTTGGTAAGGGGTATCTGTTCTTTATCATCAACTTATTCAGCTCACGGTAGTCTATACACATCCTCATACTACCGTCTTTCTTCTTCACAAACAGGACCGGAGCACCCCAAGGAGAGATACTCTGTCTAATGAACCCCTTATCAAGCAGCTCTTGCAATTGGTCCATCAAATCTTTCATCTTGGTCGGAGCCAACCGATACGGTGCCTTGGCAACAAGTTGGGCACCCAGTATCAAGTCAATCTGGAACTCGATCTCATGGTCAGGTGGCACTCCTGGGAAGTCTTCTGGGATGTAGATACATGTGTCCCTAGTTTCTGAACTTAATGTAATATGTCTTTATTGTCTTACACATGTGTAATTGTACGAGTACTTAATGAAATACAATGTGTGGTTGTGCTTATAATGTTGAATATTTCATTTCTTTGTATGTAATAACACTTATTGAACTAACTATATAGGTTGTGGTTGTTTGAATAAATCTAAGTCAATTAATGATTATGAAACTTATTCAAACTTAATCATATGAAGTTCTCATGCGATTGGCCCATGCTAATGGACCATACGCATGAACAACTTCATGCTAATGAACCAGTCGTACGAATGAACCAGGAGACTGGATTAGTCGCATGATTGTAACATAAGATTGGCTCAATCTCATGACTGAACACTCAGTCGTGCGAATGGATCAACCGCATGACTCAATCGCACGACTGAACCATGCAAATGGTCCAGTCGCATGATTGAGAAACCCTAACCTACACATACCACTTAACCATGGAAAAACGGGACAGTTTGAAGAATTCAATACATAGACGTACCCTAGCCGTCTAGAGACCTCTAGCAACCTGTTCCAACTTCATATATTGTAGTAGATCGATTGCTAATCATTCTTAATGTTTAGATTCAATCCTTAACTGATTCTACGTGCATTCTCACTGATTGGAACGCCAGTCAAATAGGATTCCGCACTATTTGATTCGGTATACGCGTAAATCTATTAGTATTCATCTAGTACATGATCTAACAAGTGGTATCATAGCCTTGGCTCTAATTTACATGTGATTCAATCGTTTTGATATAAAAATGTGTTTTTACACTTAAAAACGCAATCTTTTGTGTCAAATCGGGTTTTAGATGTCCGCTGATCGTAAGGTTTAGTTTTTTCCAGCATACGACAATTAGGGTTAGCAAGAAATTCGTGTTTTAGCGTCCAAACACCTAAATCTACGAATTTTCAAAATCCAGCAGGTTTAGTCGCACGATTGACTCAATCGCACGATTGAGGTCATACGCATTCCCCATACGCACGATTGGACTCATTCGTACTCCCATTCGTACAACTGAGAAGTCTATTCGCATTGCTCAACCGCATTAGTTCATTCGCCCGACTGAATCAACCGGATTAGTTCAGTCGCACGATTGGACCATCCGCATAGTTCAATCGCCCGAATAGCCCAACCGCACACCTTCATTCGCACTAATAAATCAGTTTGGTTTAAAGTTAAAGTTTATAGCAATGGAGGATCAATACTCAGCATTCACAGCAGGGAGAGACTCACGTATTCAGAACTTACTGCTATTGGAGAATGAAGTGGAGAATCATAATAAACCCCCAAAGCTAATCACGTTAGATGAATACCCATAATGGAAGCAACGTTTCGAGATCTACTTAAATGGAGTAGATCCCAATCTGTGGGTATCTATAGAGATGGGGTACAACATGCCAGTAGGAGCTGATAGTGTCAAACTTACACTAGGTGGCATGACTGATGGACAAAAAGGTCAAATACAATGCTGAAAAGAAAGTTTATGCTTTGCTTAGACAGTCTATTCCAAAGGATATTTTCCATCGATTCTCGGAGTATAGACAAGCAAACAAACTATGGGATGTATTGGAGAAAAGGTATGACGGAAACGCATCATTGAAGGCCATAAAGACTAAGGCTTTAAAGAAGGATTTTGAGAACTTCTCCTCGATAGGAAAAGAAAGCCTAGATGATGTTATCGATTGGTTCTACCACTTGATGAGTGAGATGCACACTCATGGAGTATTGACGTCAATGGAGGACAAAGTGTCTAACTTTGTAGATGGGTTGCCGGAGAAGTGGGTTTCATTTGTCTCCAATCTCAAACAGAATGGTATGCTAACGAAGTTAGATATCAATGACTTCATGCTGAAGCTGAGAGAGGAAGAACTAAGGATGAAGTATAGAGCACAAAAGTCTTCCTATGTTCAAAACCCAGCCCTGTATAATGCGACTCCTCAAGCCAAAACATATGGAGCACCTCTACAGACAGCTTTTGTATCTAGCTCGGCTGGTTCTTTTCAAGCCTGTACTTCAGGGTCGGAAATGTTAGGGTCGTCTAGTACCCAATACATTGTATCTGAAGCTAATGCAGCAAAACTGAAGATCGAAAATTTCGGTAATGTAACAGTTGAGGTAGCTAAAGAACACATGGATCACTTAGCTGCAGTAGTCCACTCCTATGATGGACTAATTCCTGGTAAAATTGGAAACTACCATCTGGCAGATGAGGACTATGAGCAGGTTGACGAGACAGAACTGGAGCTGATGGACATAATGTCGGCCTTAGCAAGTGCTGTCCGGAGAGCTAAGAAGTTTGTCAAAAAGACCGGACAGAATTTGATTGCAACTATGGAGACTACATTCGTCTTTGATAAGACCAAGGTAACTTGTTTCAATTGCGGTGAGAAATGGCACTTCAAAAGGGAGTGTGTGAAGCAAAAGAAGACTGGTAATGGGAATACTTTCTCTTCCTTCAATCGTCAGGATAAACGCACTAGCAGTGCTACTTCATCAAGCAAGGATCCCAAAGCCTTGACTGCTCATGAAGATGAAGGATAGGACTGGAGCTTTCGGTTGTCTCACCGGGAGAATCCAATATCGCTAGTGTGGAGGATATAGATGATTATTCGGCTAGTGAAGGAGATCCTGCAGTCGAACTCGCAATGTCAAACACAGAAGAGACTGCACAAGTGGTCAACTACCTACCTGAAGAAGGGAAAATTGCAAGAACATCATAATCACCAGCTCCAGAAACACCAGACTTTGCATTGATGGCTGATTCATCAGAACCCTCTCAGGTAAGTACTACTGACCAACTCTTTAATAATCATGCTTGTTCTGACTGTAATAAATTTAGGAAAAGCATTGATTTAAAATTTTCTAGGTTATTAGATCATAATGATAACTTAATAAAGGACTTGGAACTGTGCACTGAAGCTAATAGAGTTCTAAAACAAAATGAGCATAGTTACAAGGAAAGATAGATCTTTTGAACAAACAACTTAGGGAAACAGAAGTAGTAGCCTTTAACCAAGCTAATGACATTAGCTCTATCTTAACTCCGTAGAGGACACTAAGAAACAAAAGGCAGTTTTAGAAGTAGAAGTTGATTCCTTAAAGCAAAAACTGCACAGTTGGACAAGTTAATCTCATATTGTCCAAAACTTAGTGAGAGAGAGAAACAATAGGGAGGGATTGGGTTATAAAGTAGTTCCACCACTACATAAGATCTTGATGAACGCAAAATGTAAACCAATTAATAATGATCCAAACAAGAATCATGTGGTGTCCACTCCTCTTGTAAGTGATCCAAATTCCACATGTTCATCAAATGATCTGGTACTAAACAAAAGGAGGCCACCCAAAGGGAAAAGGTAAAATGCCTTGTGTTAATCTGGACAAAGAGTTCGAAAAGGTTAGTATAAAGTCTGGTTCAACAACTGTCAAATCTGAACCTAAAAAAAACAGTAATGTTAACCAATCACGTGCATCATATCAAAGCCCAGAAAATAGAAAAGAAAAAGATGTTAAAAATGTTAAAGCAATTAACTTTGTTAAACCAGACAAAACATCTAAACAAGTAGAATCAAAACCCACAGAGGAAGGTCACCGGGTGTCACATACATCACCACAAAAACAGTTAAATCATAAAGTCAAGAGCAGATCATGCTACAGTGGAGAGTATGGACACATTGTGTCTCATTGTCCTTACTATTAGACGCCAAGGAGGAAAGTTGAACTTCCTGAACAAAAACCTAACCCTTTTAAGAGGAACTCAGTGACACCACCTAAAAGGGATAGTGAACCTAAAGTTCAACACATTAGCCAGTCGTTTGTTTATCACAAACAGGCCTTACACAAAGCTGGCTTATGGAAAGAAAAATCAACCTCATTGTCTGATAATAAGAACAAGAAGACATCTGAGCTTCCCTTACCCTCTAATGGTCAATGGGTTGAGTTTATGATGTGTGATGCCTCTGGGAAACCCAAGCTAGTGAAGGCTTGGGTCCGTAACATGAACTAATGTTTTCAATTAAATGTGCAGGGTGTTCGCTATAGTGCTGAGACCAACACGTGGATTATAGATAGCTGAGCATCTAGGCACATGACAGGGAACAGGACTCTCTTATCAAACATCAAACAAATAAAAGGAGGTCACGTTTTGTTTGCAGGAAACAAAGGTGGGTACATTACAGCTCAAGGGGAAGTAGGTAATCAGAAAGTGAAGTTTGACAAGGTAAATTATGTTCAACAACTTCAAAATAACTTGCTTTCTGTTTCTCAAATTTGTGATAAAGACTTTAAGGTAGTATTTGACAACAAGAAGTGCTATGTTCTGAAAAAGGACTATGTCATGTCGAAGGATCAAATCTTAATGTCTGCCTCAAGATATAAGGATCTTTATGTTTGGGATCTATCAAAGGCCTCCACAACGGATCATGAAGTTCAGTGCTTTTTCAAAAGCTACTGAGAAGGATTCCATCTCCTGGCATAGGAGAATGTGAACACATTAATCCATGGAAGATGAACCACTTGATCCAGAATGATCTAGTGAGAGGAGTTACTGTCAAAAACTTCCAACTTCCAGATTTCTGTGTTGTGTGCAAGAAGAGCAAACAGACGAAGAAGTCTCATAAGGAAAAAAAGTTCATTCTATTGAACTTGCTCTTGAACTTCTTCACAGGGGTCTGTTTGGTCCAGTCAGTACGAGAAGCATCACAGCGACTTGTACTGCTATGTAGTTACTAATGACTACTCAAGATTCACTTGGGTAAGTTTTTGAAATCCAAATCAGAAACATTTGAGTCATTCAAGGAATTAGTAACTACTCTAGAGTCCATAGGCAAGTTGAAAGTACGTCAAGTGCACTTAGACAACAAAACCGAGTTCAAGAATCAACGGATGGAGGCTTACTGTAAGAAGGGAATTGTGCATCAGTTCACCTCTGCCTACACTCCTCAGATGAACGGTGTTGTTGAAAAGAAGAATCACAGCTTGATAGAGACAGCACGGACGATGCTAGCAGACTCAAAATTGCCTATCCAATTCTGGAATGAAGCAGTTGCAAATGCGTGTTATACTCTAAATCGAGTTTTGGTAGTTAAACGCCATGGAAAGATGTGTTATGAGTTACTACAACGACGTAAACCCAATCTAGAGTATCTCGAGCCATTTGGCGCTCCGTGCACCCTACTGAAGAAGACTCAGGAGGGAAAATTCAGCGAGAAGGCTGATGAAGGTATCTTTCTAGGATACAACATATTGTACAAGAGGGTTTACAACAACTCAATTGGTCAAGTAGAACTGTGGTGTAACGTTGGTATTCAGAGATACACCACACCACCTGCTGGAAAAGGACCCGCCTTCTTTTTTGACGATGATGGATTCATCAAGTCCTTCAACATACCACTCTCCACTTCTGATGATGAGTTAGCAACAAAGATGATGTATGATGTTCTAAACACACTAGCTTAGGAATTACATCATCTGAACTACAAGGCGACTCAACTAACAACAGGGGGAGGCACTTGAAGATAGTGACTTTTCCTCTGATGAAGAAGCTGTGGAGACTGATCAGAACAACCAGGAGCAATAGGTTCCCCCTAACAATAGTCCCAAGCATATGACATTGATGCCTGCGTCTTCGGAACCTCAGACTCCTATTGCCTTAGATACTGAACCGAATGTTCATAATCGTAATTCTGAGGTAGTTGTTCCAACCACTCTAGATCAAGCCTAAATGTCTATCATCCCTTGGATAATTTCATTGGAGATGTGAGATAGGAGTTCAGACTAGAAATCAGGTTGTATTCAGTTGATTATGCCTCGGTGATGGAAAAGGGCTAATTTCATAATGGTGCGTCGTTGCTTTATGTCTCATTCGAGCCAAAGTATGTTAGTGAAGCCCTGAATGATGAGGCATGGGTGAGTGCCATGTAAGAAGAACTTCTTCAGTTCAAGAAGTTAGGTGTATGGACTCTGGTGGATAGACCTAAAGGTGCTAAGGTCATTGGCACCAAATGGGTCTTAAAATGCAAGAAAGATGATCAAGGTGTGATCATCAGAAAGAAGGCTCGACTTGTTGTTCAAGGATTTCGACAAGTCGAGGGCATTGACTACAATGAAGTGTTTACACCCGTGGCAAGAATGGAAGCAATTCGTATCTTCCTTGCCTACGCATCGTATATGAAGATTAAAGTTTATCAACTTGATGTGAAGAGTGCATTCCTTCATGGTGAAATCAGAGAGATAATGTACGTCAGTCAACCCGAGGGATTTAAGGATCGATATCATCGGGATAGAGTTTACAAACTCGACAAGGCTTTATATGGGCTTCATCAAACTCCTAGAGCCTGGTATGAGAAACTCTTGACTCACCTTGTGAAACACGGTTTTCGTAGAGGTGTCATTGATTGTACACTATTCATAAAAGAAAAGGATGAAGATTTACTGCTTGTCCAAATCTATGTCGATGACATAATCTTTGGTTCAAAGAACGAAGATCTATGTAAAGAGTTTGAAGCAGTAATGAAGGTTGAGTTTGAAATCAGTGCCATGGGAGAGATGAAATTCTTTCTTGGGTTACAGGTTGATCAAACACCAAAAGGGATTTTCCTACATCAGACAAAGTATGTAGGAGATATCCTTAGTCATTTTGACATGGAGAATGCTTCCGTAGCTGGGACTCCACTAGCTACAAACCATGATGTAGCACCCGAAGAGAATGGTGATATGGTCGATGCACCATGTATCAGGAATGATTGGATCTCTCATGTACGTCACTGCCTCAAGACCTGATAATGTACATGACATGTTATGTACAAGATATCAGGCAAAGCCCAAAGTTAACCATCTGATAGGGGTCAAAAGGATCTTTTGTTATCTGAAGGGTACTCCAACACTTGGTTTGTGGTATCCTCATGACGATGACTTCGAGCTAACTGCATATAGTGACTTGGATTATGGTGGCTGCAAAATGAACTACAAGTCTACATCAGCGGGATGTCAATTCTTTGGGAGGAGATTAGTGACCTGGCAGTGTAAGAAGCAGACCTCGGTTGCTTTGTCAACCTGTGAAGCCTAATACGTTACTGCTGCAAGTTGCTATTCACAAATTATATGGATTCAATAGCAAATGCGGGACTACGATTTGAATTTCTCTTCTACTCCTATTTTTGTTGATAACTCAGCTGCAATTGCAGTAACTAAAAATCCGGTCCTACATCCTAAGACCAAACACATCAGCATAAAATATCACTTTATACGTGATTGCTTTGAAAAGAATCTAATCGATGTGATTAAAATAAATATTGATTTTCAACGTGCTGAACTCTATACAAAGGCTTTTGATAAACCACGTTGTCTATATTTGTTAGAGGTCAACGGCGTTAAAAAGAAAAGTGATGTAATTCCTAATGATGACCATTTGTAGTCCGATGCGTATAGTCCATTTTCTTTTAATTTTTATTTCTTTATTTATTTGTTTAACTTTAAGTAGCTTAATTAAATTGATGTTATTTGGTCACCTATTAAAATCCTAAAAAAAACATAAATCGGTCAGTTAGTAACATTAATAGAAAAAAAAAACGGGGAGGAGGAGAGGCTAGCTGATTGAAACTAGATCATATCTGAGATACCAATTCAATGACTTTGGAAAATGATAGTACACAGGAACAAACCACTTGGGACTTTAAAAGTTTAAATAAAATAAGATGCGAAGTTCAAAGTATAAGTCTGTATAGTCTGAGCAATATAAAGGAAAAATGATAGTAGAACTAGCTACTACTAAGGTAATAGAAAGAAAGTAGACCTAGAGGTTGTCAGACCACAGATGATATGTTGGTAGATTCAACACAATAGATAATTAGACCTTGTTGGTGATCTCAAGAACAAACTAAGTTGTTCAACAAGCTGTGGGTTTGTGAAGTCGGTTTTCCTCTGGATTGATATACATCCGAGCATGTTCTTGACGGAAGGATAAACGACAACACAAACCAAAAGTCAAACAATAACACGAACTATAATTGAATGGTTTCATTGATAAAACCTAACGATTACAAGTTCGTTACAACATAAGAATCAAGACTCTTGGCAAGGGGAAGATCGAGCATGATCTCCCCTCTCATGCGGCAGCCCTAGGCTCCGGGCAGACTCCTATCTCAACCCCCCTCATCTCTACACATTAAAACTGGTATATATAGGCCTCGGCCCATATTAGATGCGACTGGGCCCATTCGTGCGATTGGACCATGCGTATGGTCCAATTGTACGACTGGACCATGCGTATGGTTCAATCGTACGATTGGACCATTCTTATGGTTCAGTCTTACGAATGTCCGAATCGCATCTCTCAGTCACACGGCTGGTCCATTAGCATGGCTCAGTCGTACGACTGAGTCTCATTCGCATATGCTCCTATGAATGACCCAGTTTCATGTGTTTACAACATATCAGGTGTATTACATTAAGCCTAGACTATTTGACAAGCAACGGACACACTATATATGACTATATATGCTCCAAAAAATTCCCCCTTGGATGTTGCTTGCGAATAGTAGATAACACTTCCTACAATCTTCAGTCAATCTTTGCTCTGGTTGCCAATAGAATCAAACGAAAACCGTATTAGCCAACATTACCGATCCGTCAGGTTACTACCACATCCCTGAAAATGAATTTAGGCACAATAGCTTTCGTTTACTTTGCAGAACACCATCACAGCAACAAGATTCCCCATATGACTGATTTTTCCAGATAATGATACGAACAGTTTTCCATTGCTTCAATCTTCACACAGGCTAACCTGATTAACATCACCACCTGCAGAAATTCCCCCTCACATTCAGCATATCCCAATATATAGACATTGTGCTCTCCTTGCGCCTGAACGGTGTATTGGGCAAAAGGTTGAAGGTTCCAATCCACAGCTGACAATATCAACCAAATCAGCATGCACGAAGATTCATCATCGGAAACCAGTTCACATCATCACTTTCTGATTGCGTCTTCACTTTCTATATACAAGGATTCCCCCTAAGAAGCAGAGTCCTTTCTGTGCGGATAAATATAACTTGATTGGCCCATAAGTAGTCAGATGCTCCTGACTACCCCACGAAATCAGCACCAACTGCTGACATCTTCTCTTCTCTCTTTCGTGTTCCAATTACATTCACCTATTCTGGAAATCCGACGAATAATGGGGTACACATCGAACTTATTTGACAAACGAACCTCTTGGTGAATATGCTTTGCTCATCTTCAAATCCGTGCAAGAAGCTATTCCAGACTTTTTTTTTTGGTATGGAACAAATGCGAATGAGTCAATGCGGATGGCTCATTCGTGCGATTGAACATATGACTAGTCCAGTCGCACGACTGAACATACGACTGGTCCAATCGTGCGAATGGCTCATTCGCATGGTCCATTCGTACGAATGGTCCATTCGCATGGCCCAGTCGTACGAATGGTCCATTCGCATGGCCCAGTCGCATGAACGGGTCTGCACGCAGATTTTCAGATCTGCAGCCGTCAGGGCTGCCCAAAACCCTAATCTGACGAATTCAACATGAACCGAAACAAAGTAGACATCATCAGATTCAAAAGGGTGACAGGAACGTGGTTTCGAATTTGATTTCAACATAGAAGCAACACACGTAACAAGATCTAAGCAAAACATGAAGAACACGAAGTGGGTTTAACGTCAAGATCTGAAATTCAATCCAGAAATCAAGAGCTCGGGTTGTTAAATGATTGTTAGATCATTCCAGCAGTAACCTGCTCTGATACCAATTGTGAAGTCGGTTTTCCTCCGGATTGATATACATCCGAGCATGTTGTTGACGGAAGGAAACAACAGCACAAACCAAAAGTCAAACAATAACACGAACTATAATTGAATGGTTCATTGATAAAACCTAACGATTACAAGTTCGTTACAACATAAGAATCAAGACTCTGGCAAGGGGAAGATCGAGCATGATCTCCCCTCTCATGCGGCAGCCTAGGCTCCGGGCAGACTCCTATCTCAACCCCCTCCTCTACACATTAAAACTGGTATATATAGGCCTCGGCCCATATTAGATGCGACTGGGCCCATTCGTGCGATTGGACCATGCGTATGGTCCAATCGTACGACTAGACCATGCGTATGGTTCAATCGTACGACTGGACCATTCTTATGGTTCAGTCTTACGAATGTCCCAATCGCATCTCTCAGTCACACGGCTGGTCCATTAGCATGGCTTCGTAGTGACTGAGTCTCATTCGCATATGCTCCTACGAATGACCCAGTTTCATGTGTTTACAACATATCAGGTGTATTACATTAAGCCTAGACTATTCGACAACCGACGGACACACTATATATGACTATATATGCTCCAACAGGGTTAACATCTTATCCCTGGTTAACACAATCAACAAATTTCCAATAAGGGGTGACAAGCAGATAAATGCCACAAATATGAGCGTCTGACCAAAATATGAGCCAAAGCAATCAAACTAATAACCTATGTTGTTGGTGAGAACTGTGCAAAAAGATTAAAATTGCTCAAACAAGAAGATAGGTTAGTGCCTCTTGCTGTGCGGTGGCACTGACCTGAGGATAAGCATAACCTATATATTCTAGAATTCATTGTTGTTTGCCGCCTCTCTGCTGTGCGGTGGCACGGACCTGAGGCTTGCTTCTCTCTGAAAGTTCTAAGAATAGTTTTTCTTGAAAACTCCCTGAGACCGCTCAAAAATCTCCTGAGGAATGTTGATTACCATATAAGTGTGGGATCCACAATGCTTGCTGAAATAATCAAACCTTAAACTATCACAATCTATGTCAAATGTCTGTGTATGGATTTAAGAGGGCCAGTATACTGACAATCATCATGGCTACAATTCTTGAAAGTCCAAATCAATGTGGGGATCTAATAGTACTAGTATGATTTCCTAAACTTGCTAATGACTCTAGATGAAAATCAAGAATTGAGCATCAAAAGATGTTGATAACATGTCAAATGATTTGACTTGCATATATGATTCCAATTGAATTGGTCCTTATGGTCAAAATTAATCGAAGGTTCCTATTCCGGAACCGAATCCATTAGATTCTATTTTAGGATTTACACCTCAACAAAACGTCAAAAACAAGTTTTAGTTTTGTATTTCAGCTTAAGTCTTTTACTTTGTTTAAATTTAGTCAAATTCAGTTTGTTTGATATCGGACTACGCCCGGAATTCAATAGGGGATTTAATCATCTAAAAGGGTCACGTCTGAGGTGACCACACGTGTTTTCAAAGGTAAAATCAATCACGTCTGAGGTGAAAAATTGCTTAAAAGGATTACATCTGAGGTGATCAACAGTTTTTCAAGTTAAAATGATCATGTCTGAGATGATCAAATACTCAAAATGTTCATTCAAAAGTTAATAAGGGCTTAAATAAGGAATGGTCATAAAGTCAAAATCATGAGTATGATACAATCACATGACTGGACCATGAGTATGGACCAACCGTACGAATGGACCATACTCATGCACTAAACAGCCGAATAGCACATGAGTATGAACCATTCACCCGAATGGCTTATCAGAATGAGCCAGTCGACCGAATGGAATTGTGCGAATGGGTCAGTCGCCCGACTTAAATCCAATCGACCGACTGAATGTGATCGACTGAGCCAATGGAACGACTGAGGTCCATTCGCCCGAATGAACGAGTGAATGGGTCCAGTCAGCCGATTGAAATCAGACTTAGTATAAATAGGGCCACAGTCGATCGCATTCAACTCATCACCCCCAATCGCCCTAAAATCGCACAGGCTACCGTTACTCTGCCAAAATTTCCTCTGACCAAAACTACTTGCATATTCTCATATTCTAACATTTGTTGGTGTTTATGCAGGTAAAATGCGGTGTGAACATGCCAAAACTCCTTCGATTAGACTTCAAAATCAATAAATTGGCCCTAATAAGACTCAAGACCTTAAATGGACTAATAACCTAACTAAACCAATTAAAATGTTAAAATAAAGGTTATTAGGTTATTAGTATAATGAATGTGAGTCTAAAGAACCATTACGCGACGTCTAATTTCAAGAAATAGTTAAAATTCGAATCTTAGTCGACCGAATAGTAGGTCATGCGACTGGACACCAAGATGAACCCCAATCGCACGATTGAGCTGGTCGAATGGCTCAATCGTCCGAATGGATAATGGGAATGAGCTCACTTGGCCGATTGAACCAATCGCAGGCTCAATCAACCGATTAAACTCAGTCGCCTGCTTAGTCACCCAACTGAACCTAGTCATATGCCAGATCAACCGACTGAATACAGTCGCATGGTTCAATCACATGAATGAACCAGAATGAATTCAACTAAGTTAATTAGAACTGATTTGTGTTGTGAGGTTATCTAATGTCTACGTGTCTTGTGTTACAGATTGATGGCTGATAGATGGTCCATCAACCCCAAGCACAACATATGTGCTCATTTAGATTCCACGACTCAGAATGGTGCCGAGTTTGCAGGGATCATCGCTTTCCTCAGGCGATCCAGGATCTACAAGACGATATCTACACCATGCACTCCTTACAGGCTATTCAGCAGGCCTTCTGGGAGGGGGCATCGGTTGACCACTTCATGAGCCATACAGCATTAGAAGTTCTATTTTTGGGATGGATAGTAAGGTCATGCTGTGAGGATATCAGGGTGTACTTGGGTTGGGTGAGATGCGACCACCCTACCAGACTTCACCCGCTAACTGTGAGAGGGTGCTTCTTGAGGATGAAGTACGCTGGGGATATTAATGTAGGTGTGCTTAATAAGAGCAACTTGTGTCCCCAGTACAAGTACTTGGGCACATGTCATCTCAAGTGCTTGGCTTCGCGAAGGGGTGGGTTGATGATCTTTTAGACCAGATCTAAAATGCCTATGTGGCACTGGTACTGAACCACCCTTTCAGCTTCTCGAGCATGATCTTCTCCTAACTGATAGAGAATCTGGAGGCCAAGGGCAAAGAGGGTTCTGCATGTACCTAGGTTCCTTCAGATGATTTTTGATGAGAGGCTGTGACTGGGTTTAGTAACAGTGATATTCTTACTGAGAATTGAATATGATAATCAAGTCAACGATTGAGTGGCGAAAACAAACAATCGAAGAAATCAAGCAAGAAAAATTACTCATAAATTCTGTTGTATTGATATATGAAGTTGACAAATTACAGAAAATAATTATAACAAAATCCTCTATCTATCAACCATCACAGTACGAGGTAACTATTCTATTTATAGACAAGACAAGATGCCTTTACAAAATGACTAACTACCCTGACCTATTACATCGAAACTAGTCTAAGTCTTGATCCACATCTGTGCTTGTTCATCCGCATTAACAAATGCGAATGAGATAATCTTGATCGCCTCCACTTGATCATGAGCATTAGTAAGTTGGTCATCCGCATTGGTAATCGGTTGAACAAATACTGTGTGCATTTGGTTGGTCATCCGCATTTGTCAATGCGGATGATCAAAGTCTTGTCCGCATTTTCTTTTGTTCTTCCGCATTAGTCAATGAGGAAGAGTATCTTGTTCAACATAAGTATTGTGTCTTTCGCATTAGTTAATATGGAAGAGTAAACACTTGTCCGCATCAGATTTTTGTCTTCCGCATTAACTAATGCGGAAGATAATACTTGTTATTTTTCTTGTATTTCTTCATCCGCATTTCATCTTGGACTTGTGGGATTCCAGCTAAATAATCATCAATTCACCCATTGAGTTGGCATGTATGATCCTTTCAGGGTGCAACAATACTCCCCTTAAGGATTATACAGCCTAGTTTTCCTCAATGTTTAGGAGGTGATTGATGTTATGAAGATTCAGTTGGGTCTTCAGAAGGTAGTATGAATGCTGTTTTGGTGGGATCCAGAATGGCCTTGATCATGTTTACAAAATCAGTTGCTTTGGTCATCCTGTCTCTACTTAGCACATGTATTTTCATTTTGCTTATGTTTTAGATGGCTTCCATTGGTAACTTTTTCAGAGAAATCGGTTCCCATATGGAGATTGTTGAAAGACCGTCTCTATGAATCAATAAACTCCCTCCCATATCCACTTCAAGCTTAACAATGTTTCCAAGTTGCAGTGGTGTTTTCTTCTTCTTTCTTTTATCTCTTTTAATCTTTATTCTGTCATAGGCCAGTTTTAAACAACTTGATGCATTTCAAAAAGAAGTGCATGTCTTGTTCACCCAATTGTTGTTTAATTCCCTGAAGTGCCTGGTATAAATGTAGTGGATGTATGATTCATCAAGTAGTCTCACTTCATATCCACTGAAAAGTCTAATGTCAGCTCCTTCTTTTTCTTCCCACTTCCTTTCTATCACAGCTCATATGTTTTCTCATCATAGTACACATTTGAGATAGGAATGGAAGAATGAGTACGAGACACTACTTTCCTCTTTAAAGACTCAATTGGTTTCACCTTCAACTCAGGGAATACTATTTCTTCTGCTTCCACCTTTTTCTTCTTTTCCAGGGGATTGACAAATGTTTTATCTTTCTTAAGCAAATTGTCTTTAATGAATTGAGTTGTTTGTCCTTTTGAACATCTTAAGTATATTCTCAAATTTATATCCCTGAAACATAGCTGCATGATTGATCAGTTCAAATTGAGCTAGTTCCTTCAAATCATGAATCAAGGGCATTTACTAGAGCTGAGTACTCTGTGAAGAATTGTACTAGCCCTAAGATTCTTTCACCATGAACATGTTCCAGGTGCTACATACTTCCACACTATTATCTTGGTCTCTCTTCCCCTTTGGGAGTAGATACCCCTCTGATCAGTTCAGTGGTGGTCAGTCCTTCCTGCAGCTTCAACTGAGATGGTTATGCACCAAACCATCAGGATATTGTGGAGTACCGGGGCAAGTAGTTCTTGATCTTTTATGTTCAGCAGCATGTCTTCAGCTGACATTCTATTTCTGGATTTGTTTTGTCAACTCTCTTCCAATTTCTTGAGTTTATCTTTCTTTTCATTTATTAATTGAAGTGTGGCAGCCCTTAATGAATTTGTCTTCATGTTGCAATCTTTCTTTTGCGAATCCCTGACTGAAAGGTATTCCTTCATTTCCCTATCAGACATGTTATAAGGATCAGGAAATAATGATTCATGGATGCGGTTGATTTCTTCATTTGTGAAAGATTTTGTAGAGGACCCTTCTTGGTAGGGAACTTCATACCTTGTGGGTTTCTTCATTGATGAGTCTTTGAGTATTGGAGCGTCCTTTGACATTGTCTTCTCATAGTCAGTGTCTATTGTTGATCAAGCAACAGTTTCACTTCTCTTCCTCTTCTTTCATTTTCTCATAAGTCTTGCAAACACTTCATCAGATCATAGCCTTGATTGATCAAGAACATGGCTTTAACATCAAGTCGTCAGCTTTGAGCTTTGGTTAGAAATTTCTTCTACTGAATGGTCTTCTTTGACGGTTCTTCTTCAGTTATTGGCTTTCTGCCTTTAGCCTATTCTGCCAAATACTTCCTCTTTCATGAGTAAGTTTGAAGTTGTGGGCTAGAGGGTTCATTTTGATCTTTTGGTTCAGGGACCTTTTCAGGTGTGCTTGGCTCTTGATCCTTCATTTCACTTCGGTCATGTGTAGTTCTTCTTTCCTTTCTTGTTCATATCTTTCTCTTAGTTCCTCTTTTTGTTCTTCTGTCAAGATATGGCAGGGACAATTTAGAGAAATTCCTTTTCCAATGGCACTGGTGATTTAGGAATGAATACAAAAGGCTCTGCCTCAGTTCTTGGATTGTTAATGAATTCCCAAAAATCATCATCAATGCTGAATTGTTCAGAAGCAAAACTATCCAAAGCACTGAAGATTCTTCAAATTACCCTTTCTGAGTCTGAGTGGTCAGTGTTTCTAGAATACACTACCATGTCTAAGCTCTGGTCTTTAATCTCAGTTTCACTTTCATCATCACTTGTCTTCATTCTCATCATCATTCTTTTGTTCTTCTTTTTCATCATCATCCTTCTCATCAGTTCTTTTACTCATCATTTCAAGCTCAGATATTCTGTTTTGCTCTCGATTTCCTTTTCCAGTTTCGAGATGATTCAGCTTGTCCTCTATTATGTTTTCTTGTTCCTCCATGGCAATAGTTTGTATTTCAAGAGTGTCTATATGACCACTCACTTCTTCTCTTGAGTGTTCAGTGCAGCTTTTAGATTTTCAATCTCTTGGCTTGTTCCATTCTTTCAACTGCATGTTTTTCTTTGAGATCTTTCATTCTCCTTCTTTCTCATCGAGTTCTAGAAATCTGTCATTTATAATTCCTGCTCTCCTGTTTAGTGTTCTTTCCATCCTTTCTACTTTGAGTAAAACTCAGTTATCAATTCATCTTTTCATCAGGCCTATTGATGTTTGATTCAGCATAGCTCTCAGAAGGAGCAGCCTCAGAAGGTTCATTCACAGCTCGGTTTGATCATGATGATCCTCCTCATCAGAAGATGATTTGGAGTTGGATGCACTTGTTGATCCTTCTGGTTCAGTAAGTGATCATTGAGGATGGTAATGGTTGGTAAGAAGGAATAGGGATTGGTGTGGTGATATAGGAGATTGATGTGTGGTGATGTAGGTATAGGTTGAGTGATCATAGGTGGTGTTGTTGTGGTGAAGGTAGTGATGGTATTGGTAGGTGCAGGTGATGGTAATGGTGTAAGATGATGGTATTGGAAGGTAAAGGTGATGGTATTGTGGTGGTGTAAGGATGATGGTATTGGTGGAGGTAAAGGTGGTTGGTATGTGTGGGTAGGGGATGGTATGGTTGTGTATTGGTTGTGGAGTTGGTTTGGTATTGGTTGTGGAGGAGGTTGTGGTATTATTGTGGAGGAGGTTGTGGTTGATCTGCTTGGTGTATTTGTTCAAACATCCAAGGAAGAAGGGGTGAAGGGGCACCACTGTAGAAGTTCCTTGGGTCCTTCTTTTGATGTACTTATAGGATCTTGCATCATAATAAGGAATATAAGTATGGTCCTTCATTAGCAATGTCATGAAATGTTTCATTGATTAGACATTGAATAAATTGGGGTACATTACAAATTGTATCTCAACCCTTCTTGAATGTTTGAGATTAGGCCATTGAATACATATGCTGACATGTTAAATCTTATGTTGGTGCAGAGAGCACAGATGGCAGAAGATGTGAGGATGGAATGTCATTCCATCCTGTTTTCCTTTTAGATAGACAGTGTTGGAACATATGAATTAGGAATGTCCGGCAGATCCACTAATCCTTTGACTATCTGTTTGGCTTCATAGCTCCCTTCATAACCAATTTCAGAGAAAAATGTGGTTATCTCCTCATCATCCAATTCAAGAGGATCATCTGCATTGTCATTGAATTGAAGACATCTTCTAACTAATCTTCTGTGATCCTCAGTGTGTTTCAGTGTGATCTTGCCAATAAGAGTTTTCACTCCATTTTCTTCTACTACTTCAGCTGATTCCGAAAGACCTAATGGGGTTCTCATAGATTGTTGGTCTTACTGTTATAGCATATGCTACTTGTGGTAGATAGGAATCTTATCTTATCTCTGAGACCTTCTGCTTCAGGGCATCAGGGTTTAGATAACCGCTGACGTTATGGAGCTTGCTCCATGTAAGGTTTGCCATGTAATCTGCACAAGAGACATGTGTTAGTTCACCATTTTGACTTTAATTTTGACTTTTGATTTGTTTCACACTTTCTTTTCACATTGCTCTGTTTTTTCAGTAAACCTGGTTGTCATGGTCTTCAATATTAGTGGAATTCTATCAGTTTACATGTTTATGACATCGAAAATGTGTATTACATCACTTAATGATTTAGATTTTGGTGTTCTTCAATAGTTTTCTGGTTCATCGTTCGATTTTGGGTAGCCGTTCGAGACTTAGGTTTTGGTTTCAAAATTGTTGAAGTTTACCTTATCTTCGAAATGACTTCTGTTCTGAATCGATGACAAGAATGTTAAAGATGAAACACAACAAAATCTTTGAATGTTTGTGATGATGATGATGAATGATGGTGGTGTACTGTAGGTTTACGCTCGTCTCACAATAAGTTCTCTCAAATTTGAAAAGTATTAAATGACCTGTTCAAATTCTTTTAAATAGTCAATAATAAATTGAAAATTTTACAAGTTTACAAGCATATACAGTCAACACTGTAGCAAATGCTAAAGGTTTTTTTTGATTTTGGTGATCCGCATTTGTTAACTATAGCATATGCGGAAGACAAACTTTTGACTTGACAGTCCGCATTTGACTACTTTTGGTCATCCGCATTTGTGACTGTAGCTAATGCGGAAGATTAATTCTTGATTGACTGTCCGCATTACTCTATGTTACAAATGCGTTTGGTTTTATTCTATCCGCATTGGGCACATTGCAAATGCGGAAGTTAAACTTGAATTTTGCCTGTCCGCATTGTAATACTGTTACAAATGCGGAAGTTAAACTTGAAATTTGGCTGTCCGCATTGGCTTGCAATGCGGAAGAAAACTTGACTTTGGTTGTCCGCATTGTATACTGTTGCAAATGCGGAAGTTAAACTTGACATTTTGTTGTCTGCATTTGTATACTGTTGCAAATGCGAAGTTAAACTTGACATTTGGTTGTCCGCATTTGATGTAACTGCGGTTAGCAAACTTCACACTAATACGGTAGAGTAAAATCATTGTCTACATTAGTTGCACTTCACAAATTATTGTACCGCATTAGTTATATGCATGGGTTACCTTCACCCGCATTAACTAATGCACTTACCTGCATTATCTTTCGAACTAAATCAAAAGTTAATGTGATTGAATTGATTATTCATATTATGAAGAGGTGTCCTTGATTGATTTTTCTTATGAAGTTGGCTGTTGGAGTTGTCAATTTTTGCTTGGATTGACTTGTATGTTACAACAAATACAAGTTTCCAATTTTGATAGATCTTGGGCTTATCATGCTTCTAAGAATCTGCAAATATGCTGAGATATATGGTTGACTTATTGCAACAACACCAACTAAAATCCTTTTGTTTTGTTTTTCAAAATTGAGTTAATAAACACAAATTTGGACTTACTCAAAAATTTTAAATTACTCCCCCTAAAGTTTATGTCCATATTTGGAGAGAAACTTTAAAGATTTTAAAGTTTTGAATAAATTTTGATTAATATTAATAATGAAGAGAAAACTCTCTTTGTTGGGATCATATCAATCTACATTACACTGTGCATCCTTTATAATTAAATGGACATGATTATGAACTGAAGATTGAAGGTATGTTTGTCCTCTTAATTCATACCTGGTTGATATTTGATGCAAATGACTTTTATCATGTTTGGTTGATTTATTATTCAGTGTGTACCTCACACATATAAGCATGGAATGATCAACCCTCCTATACAATGCATCGTAGAACTTTGTCACAACTTTTCTTACCAGGTTATTTAAGTCATGAAATCTCATATTCACTGATCCTCATTGGGATCTTTTAATTTGATCCTTTTTCATGTTATCCACATTGGGATTCTTTTCACTTCACTTGGAAGGTGATCCATGATAGGATTCTTTGATCATTCACTTGGAATGTATTATTTTGTTGATTCATCCAATTTTGGATGGTTCCACATTAGGAATCTTTTGGATCATGACATCTGCACTATGTGCAAGTTTTATCAGGTCTTTGCTCAGCAAAACAAAGATGAAACATGATGTGGTGAAAGAGATTCATAAAGTATCATTACTGGTGTGTTTAGGTTACTACACACACATGCATTCAGATAAGCCAATACATACCTGTACTTAGTGATAAGTCTTTCACAATTGAATATGTCTTTAATTCATCACTGCATGTATCTTTTTTCCAAGTTGAACCTACCAACATATCTGGTAAGTCATTTCAGTCTTTTACATTTGAAATTAAGCACAGTGAATGATATAACGACTGTAATTATATCATTTCCCTTGATTCTTTCTTCGTATGACTTGATTTCTTTGTGGTTTCTGATGTTTTAAAAATTTTTTTATTTTCAAGTTTTACTCAAGGTTAATCATGCCAATTGACTGAACCAAAAATTCAAACCTACTAGGTTAAATGCCTTGGTAAACAAATCAGCTAATTGATTTTCTGTTGGTACTTGAATCAATTTGATTAAACCCTTTTCAGCACAATCTCTCAAAAAATGATATCTAATTCAATATGTTTTGTTTTGAGTGCTGAACTGGATTATTAGTTATAAAGAAGCAGTTGTGCTATCAATAGAAATTGGTGTATGCAAAAAGTTAAAACCATAATCATGCATCTGTTTTGAATCCAGAGAACTTGAGAGCAACATGCTGAAGAAGCAATATATCAGCTTCGGCTGTGGACACACACACATTTGTCTGCTTCTTGCATTGCCAGGATACTAGTCTGGGACCAAGATATTGAGAACCGCCAGAAGTGGATTTTCTGTTGAAGTTGCATCCTCCATAATCACTGTCTGTGTAGGCATAGAGATTAAATTCTCCTTCCTTTGGATACCATAATCGAGAGCTGGTTTCCCTTCAGATATCTGAATATCCTCTTGACGCGTTCACATGTGATTCTTTTGGATCAGCTTGATATCTAGCACACACACAAACACCAAAATAATGTCAGGCCTACTGGCTGTTAGATACATAAGTGAACCTATCATTGATCGATAGTGAGTTTGATCCACTGATTTGCCTTCAGGGTCAGGTCCAATCTTCACTTTAGTATCTACAGGAATTCTGATAGACTGACAGTCAGCAAAGTGAAATTTCATTAGCATGGTTTCTACATATTTTGATTGATGATGAAGATTCCATCTGCTGTTTGCTGGACTTGCACTCCCAGAAAGAATGTGAGTTCCCCATAACACTCATTTGAAATTTGAATGCATAAGATCTTCAAATTCTTTGCAGAGTTGTTTGTTTGTCGAGCCAAATATAATGTCATCCACGTAGATCTGGACTAACAGCATGTCTTTTCCTCTTATTCTTCTGAAGAGTCTGATCAATCTTTCCTCTTTCATACCCATGTTCAAGAAGAAAGGATGATAGAGTCTCATACACTTTCTTGGAGCTTGATGAAGACATACAGAGCTTGTCGGCTTGTACACTCTGTGAGGGAAATCTGATCTTCAAACCCAGGTGGTTGACTTACATAGACTTCTTCATCAATCTTTCCATACAAGAAGGCACACTTTACATCCATTTGATAAACAGTAATTTCATGGACTGCAATATATCGACAAGATTCTGATTTTTCTAGTCTGGCAACAGAGCAAACACCTCGCGTAGTCAATTCCTTCTTCCTGAGTGTATCCCTATGCCACTAGTCTTGCTTTATTTCTGTGACTATCCCTCTATCATCAGTCTGTTCCTGTACATCCATCTGGTACCGATAGGTATTGTCCTTCGGAAGATCTACCAGCTGCCATCTTCTTGTCTTGATTTTTTTTTTTTTATTGGAGCAATTCTTCCTGCATTGCTTCAATCCAACTATTGTCTTGAAGTGCCTCTTGATGTTTTTGGTACTGTTTGACATAGAAAGCATGAGAACAACAGATGTTTGCAATACTTGACTTGCTTCTTGTCATCCTCTCATTAAGATCACCAATAATGGTTTCAACTGGATGATTCTTGTGTATTCTTGAGGTGGGAATGATGTCACCCGTAATAGTTACATCAAGATTGAGACATTCAGTTCATTATGGTCAGAGGCACAATCATCTTGTATTGTTGTTGAATTATGAAGATTGTCAATTTCTGTTTCAGTAACTGCTACATCTTCAGCAGCACTGAGGTTGCTTGCATCATTTGAAGTACCTTGAGTTTCTTCTGGATGAGAAGCCTATTTTTGATTTCTGATCTCATGTGACAAGTCATCCGAGTGAGATGGTACCAGGCTGGGACCTTTTTCAGAAGAAACACTAAGGTTTTGTGACAAGTGTCTAATTGGATCGGCTTGAAGAGGAACATCTTCATTCATATGTTCATCAGATGTAGGTAGGATCAATGGATAATTTTCTCTTCTTTCTACATTTGATGAAGTGGCACCTGAATATATATTTTCCTGCATCAGACAAGTGAAATTGGTCAAATGATTTAGTAAAAGTGTCAATATCAAACAACCAATCAGGACCTTTGTAGATTTGGGAAACGAATGTTCCTTGAATTGAACATTTGTGGATTCATCAATAATGTTCAGTCTAGGATTGAACACTCTATAGCCTTTGAGACGGAAGAATAACCTACAAAAATCCTTCATCAGACTTAGATGAAAATTTTCCTAAATGATCACGGGTGTTTAATATTGAGACTGGACAACCAAATGATTTGAAATCCAATGAATGGTTTCCTTTGAAATATCAGTTCATAAGGTGTCATGTTACTTTCTTTAACAATCAGAATTCGATTTTGCACAAAGCACGATGTTTTAACTGCTTCAGCCCAGAAGGTGATTGGCAGTTTAGCATCGGCTAGCATAGTTCTTCCTGCTTCAATCAGTGTTCTATTTCGCCTTTCAGCTACCCCATTTTGTTGAGGAGTTCTAGCTGCACTGAATTGATCAGCTGCCTTTTAGTTTCACAAAGGAACTCATATTTTTATTTTTGAATCTGTACCATTATCACTTCTTATTATTTTGACTTTGAGATCAGTTAATTTTCAATTTTAGTGATAAATTCTTGAATGATTTGGGATGCTTCATTTTTATGAAGTAGGAAGAATACTTTCCCAACCCATGTGATCGAGAAAAGTCATCAATGATCACTAAAAATATTGTTTCTTTCCCATACTCATTACATGAGTTGGTCCAAAGAGATCCATGTGAACTAACTTCAATAGAGTATTGTTAGTGTTCATCAGCTTGGTTTTGTGAGACGATTTGTGTTGTTTTCCTTTGAGGCACGCTGAGCATTGAGCAATAAAATTGAATTCCTTTTGAGGAAGACCAATTACATGGTTTCCTTTGACTAACTTGTTCATATTTTTTAAGTTAGTGTGCCCCAAACGTCTATGCCAAGGTGTGACTCATCAAATGATGCTTTAGACAAGAGACATGTTTCTTCCTTAGGTGACGCAGAACACAGTTTTAAGACATATGTATTATTCTTCCTCGGAGTCTTTAAGACAACCCATTCTTCAGGAATCTGAAAACCAGGTTTCAGTATGTAGCAGTGAGTGTCTGTAAAGTGAGTGGAATATTTTTTTCGCAGATCTGAGACACGCTTAGCAGATTGAAATTCAGTTGTTCACACTAATTCACTCTGTCAAAGCTTAGCATCCCATTTGTCACAGATCCTTCTCCTGTAATCCTGCCACCTTCTGAATCTCCACCGATGCCATAGTAGTCCCTTGTATGTACTTGAAATCATGAAGGGGGAACGTTCTCCAGTCATGTGTGGGAGCATCCACTGTCTACATACCATAGGCTATTAGACCTGTGTGGATGAACCTACAAACAAAAAGAACTAATTAGAATAAGGAACCCAAGCCATGATGGTCTTGGGTTTCCCGTTCCTATTCATGATAGTCACCCTCCTGGTATTTTCCTCTGAATGGTGATTTAGATGAAGGTGATTGGGAGATTTTTGGTAATGATTTGGTTGAGTCATCTCATCTACATCTACTGAGGATTCAGATGAATAATGAAATCGTTGGTTTCTTTTCTTTGTAAAAATATTTCCCGAGTTTCATTATCGAAAGTTGATTTTTGCTTTGGAAGGTCAAGTTTGTGTTCTTGTGAGATGATTTCTTTGACCCTTCCTTAAATCCTTTGAGTTATTTCTGTCATTTGTTGATCTAGAAGTCCTAGATTGATTATTATGAAGATGATGTTTGACAGAATGCATCACAGTGGATGTTGTTGAGATGGGCTTGTTTTGTGGATTCTCAACCCCTTCTGATTGAAGTAACAATCAGATGTATTGTGATTGTTCATGTCACAGATTGAACATACTTGTTGAAATTGCAATTTTTGGTGGGTGATTGTTCATATCACAGATAGAAAAATATTGATTGAAGAAGCATTTATCTGTCTTGTGATTGAACATGTCACAATATCACAATACATTGTTTGTTTCTTGAATCAGATTTTTCTTTGAGTGACTCAACTAATACTTTCTTTTGATGGTCACATTCTTTTCTTTAGGTGATGAGTCAGAATTAACCCTTTTTGTAGATTGTTTCACAATACTACTCTTGTTCATTTGTCTGGGTTGTTTCTATTTCTTCAACCAACTTCTCACCTCTTTGTCAAACTGGTCAACATGTTCTTTATTACAGATATCAAACCCAACTCCCTGCCTTAATTTGGATGACTGTGGGTCTGATGAAGTTTTGTGTGTTGGCCTCAGTTTTACAGTTGGTTTCTTTTTCAGTGAAACCTTTTCTGATTTGCTTGAATTTTGTGGAGATACAATCTCATTATCAGAACTACTCTCAGTAGTGGGTTTCACTGTTTTGACATATTTCTTTTTCCCTTGTAAATAGATGTATGAATTTTATAAAAGATACAATTGCTTATACAGGCTTGACGTTTTTTGACAATCACTGTCTTGTCGAACGAACACTCTTTGATTTTGATTGGGTGTCCTAACTTGATTTTGTCCTCATTGGTTTCAAAATAACATCAGGTTTGTTTTGAGGATTTGTCACTTGTTTCACTTCTGATTTAGGTTCCACAATTTTAGTTTCAATGATTCAGAGAGTGATACAGAGTCAGGCTGACAGTGTATTTGTCATTGTATGGTGGAGGACATGAATTGTACCCAATCCCTGACATGTCCTTTGGATCCTTTTGGGAATCCAGCATTTCTTGCAGCTTGACTGAAGAAAATTGAAACTTTGAAGTTTCACTTTGGGCATAGATTGTTCAGCTTTAGTTTGAGCTAACTTTTCAGTAAGTAGCTTATTTTTAGCTGCAAGATTGTATTTCTCACATGCAATTTTTCTATGTCAGAAATGAAAGATTTGATTTTGATTTCAAAACTTTTTAGTTCTCTCTTCATCATTTCTGACTTCACCTTTTCTTCTTTTATTTTATCTACCAATTTATGATTATGTTCTTTATACTCTTGTAATTCATTTATGCATTTCTCACTACAAAGGTTAGTTTTTACCTCAGTAAGCATTGCAGATGGTCCATTATTGATATGAGCCATGAGAGAATGATTCTGGAATTGAGGCATGACTTCCTCAGCATACACACTCCAGTCACATATTCCATCTTCTTTGATCACAAGGGCACTGGCAGAAGGCTGACTGCTTGCATAGGCTTGATTTGTCACTGTGGTTGATTCTGGTATGTTTGTTGATGATGAAATGGTACTGCTATTGATGATTGGTTGAGTGATAGCTTGAATTGGGCTGTGAGGATGATTGACCAGGAGAGTTCCTTTAATGGTTGGTTCTTTTAGGAGCAATGCACTCTCTTGAGAAATGTCAGTCATTCCACAGTTGAAGCATTTTACCTTGGATTTGTCATATCCAAGCTTTGTGTTCTCATTCAGGCTCAATTTTCTTCTTCTTTTCTGAAGAATTTCTTTGCTCTCATGGCAATCATTTCCATTTGCCACTGTAGATCCATCTCCTTAACATCATCAGGATCTAATTCTTCTAAATCTTCTTGTATTAATGGGCAGAAGTGAGTCTTCCCCCAAGATATGCTTCAAAACTTGCAACAAAGGCATTGTAGGTTGCCTTTGCTCTTCTGATTTTATGTCTTCTGGAGAGATTGTAGGTGCAGTGGAGACTTTTGGAGCTTGTGCTGAGTTGAATGGTGATTAATGACGGAGATGCAATGAACCCGTATTGTTCATTTGATCTCTTGATGAGATAAAGTCATCTTCCTCTGTGATGAAAGCATTTCAACAGAATGTGATTCTGAAGGGAATTTGTAGGCTTCAATCACTCTTGGCCCACTCAGATTTCTGCTTCGTTCATCAAGTTCCAGAGCTTCAATCTTGGCTATTATAATGTCTAGAGTGGTACTCTCAAGATCAAGAGTATTTTTCAGCATTGTGACATTTTGCTTCCAGCTTTCAGGCAGACTGTGAAGCATTTTCTTGTTGAGTTCTAATGTTGTATGACACACCCATAATTTTCAAGTCATTGACCAACTGTACAAATCTGTGCAGTTGTTTTGATATGGATTCTCCTTTGGTGTGATGGAAGGTTTCATACTGATTGACCAGCTTGTCTTTGTTAATTTCAGCAACACCCTGCTACCTTCACACATAATTTTGAGAGCATCCCAAACAGCTTTAGCAGTTCCATATTTTTCCAATCTTTTCAGCACATCCATTTTGAGTGCTTGAGTCAAAATAGAGTATGCTTTAAGATCAATTTTGATTTGCTTATAATCATCTTCATCCAGAGTTAGGTCTTTAATTAGTATTCTAGCAGTCTTGTACAGTGCAACTTGAGCTGTTGATAAAGTAACAGGAATATATGGACCCTTACATATTGAGATCCAATTCAGGATCTACAGCTGTGATATAATTTCTAAACCGTATTCTCCATTGTTTAAACTCATATTTGTGTTTAAGCATGGGTGGTTTAGGTGTATGACCTAATTCAGAGTAACTGTTAGAATCCATGTGATTTGTGTAAGTATAGATTTAGTTGATTTTAAGATTGATTATGTTTGATAAGTCCAATTGTTCAAGTAGTTCTGTTGAGGTTCAGAATGAGTGTTCTTGCTGTTTGACAGGAGTATTCTTGCTGTTTGCTAAGTAGAGATGATGATATCTACTACTAGCAACTTGTTTATCAGATCAATCGAGTTCTATTCAGTCTGTGCGCAGATCTGAAAGAGAATCGAGAGCCAAGCTCTGACCAATTGACTGGGTTTAGTAAGAGTGATATTCTTACTGAGAATCGAATATGATAATCAAGTCAACGATTGAGTGGCGGAAACAAACAATCGAAGAACAATCAAGCAAGAAAAATTACTCATAAATTCTGTTTGTATTGATATATGAAGTTGACAAATTACAGAGAATAATTACAACAAAATCCTCTATCTATCAAACGTCACCTCAGTACGAGGTAAACTATTATATTTATAGACAAGACAAGATGCCTTCACAAAATGACTAAACTACCCCTGACCTATTACATCAGAAACTAGTCTAAGTCTGATCTGCATCTGTGCTTGGTCATCCGTATTGACAAATGCGGATGAGATAATCTTGATCCGCATTTCCACTTGATCATCAGCATTAGTAAGTTGGTCATCCGCATTGGTTAATGCGGATGAAAAAATACTTGTGCGTATTTGGTGGTCATCCGCATTTGTCAATGCGGATGATCAAAGTCTTGTCCGCATTTTCTTTTGTTCTTCCGCATTAGTCAATGCGGAAGAGTATCTTGTTCAACATAAGTATTGTGTCTTCCGCATTAGTTAATGCGGAAGAGTAAACACTTGTCCGCATCAGATTTTTGTCCTCCGCATTAACTAATGCGGAAGATAATACTTGTTATTTTTCTTGTATTTCTTCATCCGCATTGCATCTTGGACTTGTGGGATTCAGCTAACAATCATCAATTCACCATTGAGTTGGATGTATGATCCTTTCAGGGTGCAATTGGCTGCCAACACTGCCAAGGAGAGCCACGACATTGTGTCGTTGGAGATCATGGATGATATGACACTGGGTCGTATGAAGGTATACCGGAAAAGCAAGTCAAACTCCCGGTGAAGAGACTCAACGGCCATCTGGCCAAGGTTGATTACGTGGCGCCAGGGAGGCGTAAATGGCGCCACGCAGACAGTGATTCGGATGTCGAGCAACTTGAGCTCCTTGAAGATGACTCCGACGACGATGACAGTGGTGATGATGGAGATGCTGGGCCCAATCAACTGAGGCCCCCACCGCTGATATAGCATCTCTAGCATCCACCCAAGGTGGAACAGAGGCTGCAGGGTTCTATCAGACTTTCGTCTTGATGAGGAGGAGGAGACAGACGAGGCCCTTGACTCGGACTATGGGGAGCAGGTGGTCGCCACCCCGAGGTATTCGGGAGGTTGGTGCACGCCTTGACGAGTCTAGGGAGACTGATACTGATCCAGTTATGCGCGATCAGCCCAGCAGTGTTCCAGGGGGAGCATCCACCTTGAGGGGCTCGAGGAAGAAAAGGATGGCTCAGCCCCACAGTTTGAAGAAGAAGAGGAGGAGGATGACATTCATCATCACCACCACGACTACCACCACTTCCACCACTCCACCTACTACCACCACTCCACCTACCACCACTACCACCATTCCATCCACCACCATATCTACCACCTCACACACCACTACCACACCCACTCCACCACTTACCCACATACAATCCACCTCCACTACAGCTCATCCACCACGAGCTTCATCTATTCCACCCCCAATCTTCACCACTGCCAGCACCACCACCACTAGCCACCATGCAGGACCGTCATCTTACCCCTCCTTTCCATCTAGATCCTCTCTACCTCCTAGTGGGGTAGAGGAACAGCTCTCAGCACTTAACCGTATGGTGCTGAAGCTGTTGGCAGCCGATGACGAGAAGACTGCCCAGCTTCGTCAGCTAGTAGAACTTACTGCTGCACAATCTTTGCAGATATCTCAACAGGCATAGCTGATAGAGCAGCAGGCACAGCAGATGGCTGCTCAGAGCTTAGAGATGTCCCATCTCCAGGAGCAACATGTCCAATTAGCAAAACAGATAGAGGATTTGGAGGCGACCAACAAGACCATCATGCTAAGGCTCAAAGGATCAAAGGATGAGCCCCTAAATATCAGAGAAGGAGATGGAGATGATGGTGATGATGATGACAGTGATGATGATGATGATGATGATGATGGTGATGATCAAGGGGAGGATACTGATGTTGGTGTTGATGTTGATGATGATGATGATGGAGATGATGATACTTCTGCTGCGGGTGCCACGTCTGCCAGTGAGAGGAGGACCAAGAAAGCTCAGGACCATGGTGCCTCTACATCAGCCCCGTCAGCAGAGGAGCACATGATACAAAAGAGTAATGCTTAGTTGTTTCTGTTATTTAAAAATCATGTGTATTTGAATCTTGAATCAAATTAATGTAATTAATGTTTAAATTTTATTGATGTTTACTGCTTTGATTGTTGACTAATGGTTGTTGTGTGCTATGTATTAAATCAAGCAGATCCAAATTAACAAAGAGATGAATATGATGTTGCTCCCCTCCAACAGATCAAGACTTAGCTCACAATGATTCTTGATCTGCAGGGTATAGTCAGGAGATCAGTGAATTAAACTCCTGAAGAAGAAGAGATAATTCATGATCTCACCGACGAGCAACTTGCTGAAATGTTCCGACTCAATCCTGATGAGATTGTGAAAGATGCTCCAACAATCCATGTGGAAAGTGACGGCGAGCTCAACGGCGTTAATGAGAACGAGACTGAAAATGTCACAGACCAAAATTATCTAGAGTACACTGACATTGAGGGTAATGTCGTTCCCAATCTGGGTGAAAATCTTGTTAGTGAAACTTTTGAGACTCTGGATAAAATGGAAAAAGAGTCTGACAAGAACGAAGACAAGGCCCAAGCCTCGGAAGCTGAAGTCAAAATCACAAAGCCTGAGTGGGCTGCATGCTTTGAAGAAATAAGAGCCAACATAGTACTTCAGGTTCCCACACGACGTGAAGACTCTTCCCGGACTTGAGCTTAACCAGTTAGCAAAGTTGAAATTGGTATATGCTGACCCACGCAAAATGTCAACCTAGTTTGAAGCAACTGTAAAGAGAGAGTACCACATCAGATAGGTCAACTTCAAACCTCAGCGGCCAACGAGGTATATTAGATGGTCTGAGGTTGATGCCATAACTTGAAAACCAAAAATAGTGCTGAAGTGGAGTCCTCCGCGCACAATGTCTAAGATCCCTCTACGGGAAATGCCACAGGACTTCACTCCACACTTCAAATGGTGGTACTATGATTGGAGGACAGGAGAGGCAGTCATAGTTTTGAACAAGAATGGTATAATGGAAACCATCAGGTGGCTTACAAACTTGTCTGTTGATGATGTCTATATACTATACAAATGGCCATTGTTTTATGACTCTCAAGATATTGTACAAGCTCTACAATTTTAAAACATGATACGACTCTGTTTTGCCTTTGAGATACATGCAGGAGTCACTAGAGAAGAGAAGTACAAGAAGTTTGAGGAACTTATGAAGGATGTAAGACATTAGATGAAACTAGGTCCAAGGGGGAGTTTGTAGATACATGTTCCCTAGTTTCTGAACTTAATGCAATATGTCTTTATTGTCTTACACATATGTAATTGTACGGGTACTTAATGAAATACAATGTGTGGTTGTGCTTATTATGTTGAATATTTCACTGCTTGGTATGTAATAACGCTTATTGAACTAACTATATAGGTTGTGGTTGTTTGAATAAATCTAAGTCAATAATGATTATGAAACTTATTCAAACTTAATCATATGAAGTTCTCAAGCGATTGGCCCATGCTAATAGACCATACGCATGAACAACTTCATGCTAATGAACCAGTCATACAAATGAACCAAGAGACTAGATCAGTCACATGATTTTAACATGAGATTGGCTCAGTCGCACAACTGAACACTCAGTCGTGCGAATGGATCAACCGCATGACTCAATCACGCGACTGAACCATGCAAATGGTCCAGTCGCACGATTGAGAAACCCTAACCTATAAATACCACTTAAATCGTGGAAAAACAGGACAATTTGAAGAATATAATACATAGTCGTACCCTAGCCAATTAGATACCTCTAGCAACCTGTTCCAACTTCATAGATCACAGTAGATCGATTGCTAATCATTCTTAATGTTTAGATTCAATCCTTAATTGATTCTACATGCGTTCTCACTTATTGGATCACCAGTCAAATAGGATTCCGCACTATTTGATTCGGTATACGTGTAAATCTGTTAGTATACATCAGACAGTTGTGGTGTTGGCGTATCCCCATCCTTTACATAGGCCAAGTAAGCACTACATCCACGCCTCATGCAATTTCCTATCACCGCCATTGAGATTAATTTTGGGATCATCGTGAACCGTCCTCATAAACTGTCACCTTACTCCCGTCAGGCGCTGTCAGGCGAATCATCTTCTTACGACACATAATGTTTGCCTCGTAATCTACCAACCAATCCATTCCAAGAACTACATCGAAACCACCTAAGGTCATCACGAATGGTCTAACAAGAAATTTGGGACCTTCTAGTTCCACATCATAACCCTCTATCACCTCCGAAATTCTGGTAGACTTACTTATGGCAGTTTCTACATCAAAGGGCGCATCAACACATCTTCTACTAAGAGACAGCTTAGCATAGAAAGAAGCAGAGAAAAAACTTTTACTGGCACCAGAATCAAATAACACGGAGGCTAAAGTTTGGTTTACTAGAAACGTACCTGACATGACATCAGGGTCTGTTCTAGCTTTCTCCTGCGTCATCGTAAACGGTCTAGTGCTTGCCCTTGGTCCTTCTCCCCCAGTCATGTTCTTCCCTGTACCAGAACTTTCAGCCCTTGGTTTCTTGCAGTCTCGGCTCATGTGGCCCTCCCTGCCATAATTAAAACACTTTCTAGCTTACAGTCTTCCTGCCAAATCAACTGCCGACCTAAATGTGCTCAGTCGGGCAGCGATCACGTGCCTGCGAATATCCGCCGGCAATCCCTGAATGTACCTCTTAATCTTCCCTGATAGAGGTGTCACCTAATCCGACACCAGACGTGCCATCTCGTTGAACTTGGCGGTATACTGCTGATGCGTCAATGTTCCCGCCTCCAACTGTAGGAACTCCCTTTCCACCTTATCCATTTCCCTATGAGGACATAACTCCTCAATCACCAACTTCTTCAGTTCGGACCACCGAATCCTCCCAATTTCCTGACAACCCTCGGCCTGGACTATATTATCCCACCAGCACAGAGCCGAGTCCACAAATGAGTGGGCAGCAAACTTTACCTTCTTGTCTTCCCGGCACTCGCTGATATTTAGAAGAGCTTCCATTTCTCTCACCCACCAGTGAGCAGTAGCAGCCGTGCCGTTACCATCGAAAGTAGGGGGCTTGCATCACTGAAACGCCCCGTAGTTACAGCCTCGTGCCGCCTCCGGCGTAGGCTCTTCTTCCTCCTTTTCTTCTTCGTCATCAGACAACACCGTCTCAGTCTCAGGCTGTCTCCTTTCGCCGGTAGGTCTAATTCTTTCTTTCCTCTCCCCCTCCCGTACAGCTTTAATCACTTCAGTCAATACAGACGGTAAGATTGTCTGCATGACTTGATGCACCACTTCAACCACAACCTCTTTTACCGAGGCCCTTAAGTTTGCACTATCATCACCACCCTTCGGATGAGGGGTCTCTGGTTCTTCATGAACCACCTTTTCAATTCGGGGTCTTCCCCTCTTGGGTCGTGGTTCAGCACCCCGACCTCCACCACGTGAAGCCTTTGAAGATCTACCACCGGCCATCCACACACAGACCGAAAGATTCAAACACCAACACGGTCATTCAAGGGAACAACTTAGTTTATGTCAAGTATAGTAAGTCCCTAATTATAGTGGCCAGTTGTGATTAGCCACTTACTTTATTCTCCATACCCTAAGCATTACCTATCCTGACTACATCAGTATTTAAATCCACAAATAGCACATAACCACATAACATGCGCACGTAATACCGGTTAACATTAAGAAAATACCTGATGGCACACAGCTACTCAGACTGGCATCCCTTCCCCTTCCGTCACATTTTCAGTTTAAGTTTAGGTTTATTTTGAAAATTTACCCATTCACTTAAACTTTAGCTCTGATACCAACTTGTAAGTCCCCATTTCCGAGACGTTTACAGCTAGTAAATCATTGCTTAAAACATATAACTTTACATTTAACATTCCTAAAACATTGCAGCGGAAACATAAAAATAAGTTTTCATTTCATTACAAATGCTTTTGCAGGTTAATACAATCGTTCATTTCAAAACATCGTTCATTCGCATTACAATGCAAAAACATTAACAAAATAATGTCATCCCAAAAGAGCTGAGTAGCCGCCCCGTGCCATCCTCAGTAACATTACCTGCCAACTGGAAACACATAAAAGTTAGCGTTGCTAAGTGAGTTCTAGTTTTAAAATAAAACATACTTTACTTTTTCTAAAACCATACTTTACTATGCATGTGATCACACATCATACGTACACATAGATAGTATTTATTATCTTCATTATCGTTCATTTCGTACATTCATCATTAAATCTTTACTTTCATTCGGACCAATGCCTTGTGCTCCACCCCACCGTATGCATAAAGCCGGTATTGGGCCTGAGGTCTTTCATAGACCCCGAACATTGTGCACAAATCTAACTCCAGTTACCAAGGGTGAGCGGCAAGGGTCCCAAACATATGGTCAACCACAAGGATTGGACCCCAGTGTGCATCCTTCTGGGGTAATTAACCCACACACAGTTGAGCTAACACCCTTCGTGAGTGTGAACCTCCATACGTTTGCTTAATCAGAAGGATCAAGCCCTACTATGCATCCTTCTAGGGTAGCTAACCCACACACGATTGAGCTAACACCTTTCATTAGGTGTGAACCTCTATGCGTTTGCTTGCAAGCCTTTCATACTTTCATTCGTTCATTAATGCATGCATTCTTCATTTTATTCCTCTTTTCATTATCTTCAACTTTACGTTACATAATACTTTTTATTTCGTTCATTAACATTCAACGTAAAGCCATGGGAAAATAATCATACAAAGCAAGGAACAAAACATACACAGTCAACATCATCATACCATGCATCATACATACATATCATTCATCATACATACCATCATGCATAAACATACAACATCATACATCATCGTCATCCACGCCCAACATAACCTCTATGGCCTTAAAAGTCATCTTACATGAACCCCCGGGAACCTTCCGCATCAAAACTTACATCTGCACTTTCCCCTGAAAGTCAGTAAACAAACTATGTTCCCTCGAGTACACAAGCCCTACTTGGGCGTATGGGCACCCTTCAGTCGCATGGCCTCCCAGGCGACTAAGCACAATGCGGATGAACACAATGCGGATGAGTCCCATGTGAATGGAACCAATGCGGATGAACACCCTGTGCAAATGAGCACAAATGCGGATGGACCTAGGCGAATGGACCCTTAGTCACATGACTCCCCATGCAAATGGCCCTCAGTCATACGACTCACAAGCCAATGGACTCCAGTCGCACGAATCACATGCAAATGAACCTCAGTCGCACTCCTTTCGGCCGTATGGCCTCCAGTCACATGCCATTCGGTCGCCTAACCCTAGCTAATGCAGAATGCAGTTCATCCCGAACCCAATCTGCACTTTTCGGCCTCCAAACCCTCTCAAACCTGTTCTAAGCCCAAATCAACCATCCTAAACCTTAGAAACACATACCAAAACACCATTCAAGCACACACAAGCCCGAAATCAAACTCCACTCGCATCACACACAAACATATACATACGGGTTCAACACACATATTTCAAAAACGGGTTTTACAATGTGTTCCAGCCCCAAATCAGTTGAAAACATGTAAAAGAGGGGTCCTAGAACTCACACAAACAACACCGTCGAGTAGAGCTTCAATCCAACCCACTATACTTCAAATTTCACGCTTGAATCCAAGAAAACCCGAAGCTTGAGACCACTTTTCTCTTCTCTTCTCTCTATGGCTGAATTTCTTAGTGTGGGGGAGGAGAGTGGGCTGCCCTCCCCTCTTAATCCCCCACTCTTCCAATCTTTCTCTCATTTTGGAAAGTTTGATCCCTTGACTGTGGACTTTATTTCTTTTTCTACTTTCGTCGGCTCCAAAGAAAATATCTGGGTGTTACAGTTCCATCATTATTGTGTCTAGATCCAGTAACTAAACAACATGAGACAGATGTTCAAAAGATAATACATTTGCAAGAAATTGCAAATCACTTACCTGATGCATTTATTAATATAAACCGAGTTACTAAATCTCATATACTAACAACTAGTGCTCGAGCTATAGTTGAGATTCCAAATAAGCAAATAGATAACACAATGGCTCATGTATCTTAGAGATGTTTGAAATGAGGAAGACCAATCGGTTCCAAGGAAGCAAATCCTAGAAAAAGAAAACTCGTAAAAAGAAAGTTGACCGTAAAGTGAATGATCATGATGTAACCCTAAATACCAAAAACTCCCATGAGGAGGATTTGGATGAAAATAACAAAGAAATATCATTAACTCTAGTCACACACATATCTTATGGAATCGAGATGAAATGGAAAGTTTTGATGAAATATTTCCTTATTCCGTAGCATGTGACATCATGAGTGGAGATGATCATCCTGAACCAAAATCAGTTTGTGACTGTTAAAATAGAAATGATTAGGATAAATGGAAAGGAGCTATACAAGCCGAATTAGATACACTTAACAAATGAAAGGTTTTTGGACCTATTGTTAATACTTTGATGGTCATAAAGCCTGTAGGATATATATATATACATATATATATATATATATATGGGTTTTTGTATGAAAATGAAATGGGAAAAATAAAGTTACAAGGTATAAAGCTAGACTTGTAGCTTAGGGCTTTTAACAAAGGCCAGGGATTATGAGGAAACATACTTCCTATTATGGACATAATAACGTTTAGATACTTAAATCAGTTTATCAGTCTCAAGAAATTTAGAGATGCGTCTTATGGATGTTGTCACAACTTACTTGTATGGATAACCAGATAGTGACATCTATATGAAAATTCCTGTAGGTTTTAAATTCTCTAAAGCATTAAGCTGAAAGCCTAAGGAAATTTATTCTATCAAATTACAAAGATCCTTGTATGGACTCAAACAATCTAAAAGAATATGGTACAATCGTTTGAGTGATTATTTGACAAGTAAAGGATACAAAAGTAATCTTATTTGTCCATGTGTCTTCATTAAGAAGACAACATTAAGATATGTAATCACAACTGTATATGTGATAATCTAAATATAATTAGGACAGAAAAGAAAATTAATGAAGAAATTGCTCTTTTAATGAAAGAAATTTGAAATGAAAGACCTTGGAAAAACGAAATATTGTCTTGGTTTGTAGATTGAGCATATGCATAATGAAATACTTGTACATCAGTAAACTTATACTGAAAAACTCTTAAAGCGTTTCAATATGGACAAAGCAAATCCTTTAAGCATACCTATGGATGTTAGATCACTCAATGTTAATAATGATCCATTTCATCCTTGTGAAGATAATGAAGAGGTTTTTGGTCCAAAGATACCATATCTCAGTGCAATTAGAGCTCTTATGTATCTCACTAACTAAATAAGACCGCGCATTTCTTTATAGTTAATTTGTTAACAAGATATAGTTCAGCCCCTACTAAAAGGCACTGGAATGGGATTAAACATATTTTTCGCTATCTTTGAGGTACTATTAATTTATTCTTGTTTTATCCTAATAGTTCAAAAGAAGGGTTGGTTTTTTATGCAGATGTAGGTTATAATCTTATCCCCATGAAGCAAAATCTCAAACAGGATACATATTTAAGAATGGAGGAACTGCGATTTCATGTTCTCATAAACAAACACTCGTTGTGACATCCTCAAACTATGCTAAAGTCATTGCACAACATGAAGCTTCAAGAGAATATGTATAGTTAAGATCTATGACACAACTTATATCATCTTCTTGTGGATTGGGGAAAGATGATAATGCAACACCAATTTATGAAGATAATGCAGCTTGTGTCTCACAAATGAAAGAAGGGTATAACAAAAGTGACAGAACAAAACCTATACTACCAAGATTCTTTTCATACACTCAAGACCTTATTAAAGATAAACATGTTAAAATGAGATATGTTCAATCTAGTACAATTGAGTTGATCTTTCCACAAAAGCACTTCCTGAAACAAGTTTTAGAAAACATGTTTCTGATATTAGCATGCAGCATGTACATACAATGTGATGATCTACGCAAGACAATTTGAGGGGGAGTTATAAGCTGTATTCTTTTTTTAGCTAAGGTTTTTTTCTCACTGGGTTTTTCTTTAGCACGGTTATTAATGAGACAGTACTTAAACTCTTCAAGTTTGTAAAGTTCCATCCAAAGGGGAATATTATAAATTCTTACCATGGCAAGTGGATGAATTTTTTGTTAAACTTGTAGATGAGTTTACTATGTAAAAGTCTGTCATTGCTTACATATGTATAATGAAACATTGTAATAATATATGATTTGTGTTTTGATGTTTACTTATATCTAATTCATATATAAACTTATTATATAGGTTTGATGTTGTTATATGATGATTCATGCTATAGATCATACTTATGGACCATATGCATGAATACATCATGCTAATGAACCAGTCACACGACTGACCTAGACGACTGGATCAGTCGTACAAGTGTAACATGAGATTGACTCAGTCGCACGACTGAACTTCAGTCATGCGTATGAATCAATCGCATGGGTCAGTCGCACAAATGAAGACTGCAAACCTATATAACCACCTAATTCATGGAAAAACATAAGAATTGAGAGACTTTTGACACATACTCATAACCTAGCTGTCTAGAGCGTTTAGAAAGCTTGTTCCAAGTTCATAGTTCGCATCTGATCTTGTTATACTCATTCTTAATGTTTTTTAATCGTTAGATTGATCGGGATTGCATTCTCACTTATTGGATCGCTAATTAAATAGGACTCCGCACTATTTGATCTGGTTTCATGCATTATCAGTTAGTACTCCATACGTACACGGTCCTAACAAGTGGTATCAGAGCTTGGCTCTTGATTTTGCGTGTGATTCGATTGGTTTAGGTGTAAAAATCACGTTTTTCATTCAAAAGAGTCACATTTTTAGTAAAACAGCGTTTTCAACGTCTCCAGGTCTCAAAGTTAACGTTTTTCGGCATACGGCAGATTAGGGTTCTTGAAAAATCGTGTTTTTGTGTCAAAGTGTTAAAAACCTTCGATTTTGCAAAAACAGCAGCCTTCAGTCACACGATTGGCTCAATTGCACAACTGAACTAAATCGCACACCCCATTCACACGATTGAACTCAGTCGTTCACTCATTCGTACAACTAAACAACCCCATTCGCTTGTCTCCAATCGCACACTCCATATGTACGACTGAATCCAATCGCACGATTGAATTCATTCGCACCCCTCATTCGCATGAGTGATCCATTCATTTAAGTCCATTCGCACAAGTGAGCAAGTCTAGTTTTAAAGTTCAAAGTTTATAGAGATGGAAGATCAGTTCTCTGCTTTTACTGCCAGAAGGGACTCTGGAATGCAGAACCTTCTGCTTCTAAAAAATAAAATTAGGAATCACAATAAACGACCTAAACTTATAACCTTAGATGATTACCCACAATGGAAACAAAGGTTTGAGATCTATCTAAATGGAGTCGATCCTAATCTTTGGGAATCCATTAAGACAGGTTATAGTGTGCCAGTCAGTGCTGATGGTGTTAAGCTCACTTTGGGAGGTATGACATATAACCAGAAAGCTAAATACAATGCTGAAAAGAAGGTGTATGCCTGTTGACTCAGTCGATACCAAAAGATATCGCTCATCAGTTCTCTAAGAACAAATAGGCGAAAAAGTTATGGGAGGCTTTAGATAAAAGATACGATGGGAATGCAATGTAAGGCCTCGTTCCCGGGACGCTTACAGCTGGGTTCTCATCGCACACAAAACGTATAATTACATTTGTATTTCATAAATCGCAGGGGAAAAACTAAAACAATCTTTCATTTCCATGTAAATGCTTTTGCAAATTAATACACATTCATTACAAAATAGCTTGTTCGCATTACAGTGCAAAAACATTAATCAAAAGAATGCCATCCCCAAGAGAGCTGAGTAGTCGCCCGTGCCATCCTCAGCAAACACTACCTGCCAACTGGAAACACATCAAAGTCAGCGTTGCTGAGTGAGTTCTAGTTTTATAAATACAACATACTTTACTTCCATATAAAACCATTCGTTACTTTTACATGATCACACATCGTACGTACACATAGATAATATCATTATTATCCTCTTCATTCATTCTTTCGTTCATTATGACTTTACTTGCGCATCGAACATCATCCATACCAATACCATGTGCTACACCCCGGTTAGTCGTAGCTACCGGGCCGAAGTCAACAAATGAACAGCTAAACGTATGCCACGGTACTAGGAGTAACCATCAGTCTTAGCTACTGGGCCGAAGTCAACAAGTGAACAGCTAAACGTATGCCACAGTACTAGGGGTGAGCGGTAGAGGTTCTACATTAAGGGCCAATCACAAAGAAGGACCCGTCATCCGATGCGTGCAAGACGTTTCATTCATTCATTAATACTTCGTTCATCATCATGTTCCTCCTTCATTATCTTTCACTTTACGTTACATAATACTTCATTTATTCATTAACATGACACATAAGGCCACAAGACAGATAACATACATCATATTAGGAACATAGCACACACAGTCATCATTATCATCATACAGGGCAACACCATACATACATAACGTACATAAACTTGCAATACCATCATCATCCTCATCATGCCCAACATGCTTCCTAAGACCTCCGGCGTCATCTTACAAACTCTTATGGGAACCTTTACATCAAAACTTACATCTGCACTTTCCCCCGAAAGTCAGAAGTCAATCTACACCTTCCTCGGGTACAACAGCCCTATTCTGGCGTATGGACACCCTTCAGTCGCATTGCCTCCATGCGACTGAACATCATGCGAATGAACTAATACGGATGAACACCTATGGGAATGAACATCCAGTCGTGCGAATGGACAATGCGGATGAACACCTATGCGACTGGACCTTCAGTCGTGCGAATGGACCTTTAGTCGTGCGAATGGACCTTCAGTCGTGCAAATGGACCTTCAGTCGTGCGAATGGACCTTTAGTCGTGCGAATGGACCTTTAGTCGTGCGAATGGACCCCAATCGCACCCTAATCGGCCGTATGGCCTCCATTCGGCCTCCAGTCGGTCGTCTAACCCTAACTGATGCAGAATGCAGTTCATCCCGACTGCAGCCGAGGTTTTCGGCCTCCAAACTCATTTAAACCCATTTTAAGCCTAAATCGACCATCCTAACCTTAGGGATGCATACCATAACATTATTCAAGCACAACCAAGCAAGAAATCAAGCCCCAAACGGTCCTACACATACATACACGCATAGATACAGGTTTTCACCCAAAAACGTGAAAAAGGGGTTTTCAGATGTGTTCCAGCCCCAAAATCATTCAAAAACATGTAAAAGAGGGGTCCTAGAACTCACCTAAACGAGCACAACGACAAGAGCTTCGATTTGGCTTGCTTCACGACGATTTTGGCGACCCGAACCGACCCGAACCAACACTTTTCCTCTTTTTCTCTTCTTTCCCTCTTCTTCTCTTTATGAAGCTGAAATGTGGGGTGTGTGGGGAGAGTGGGCTGCCCTCTCCCTACTAATATCACCACATTTCCCAACTTTTCTTCGTTGGCGAGTTTGGTCCCTCGACTTTTGGACTTTATTTTCTTTTCTTTCTTCACCGGCTTCAAAATAATAAATATTCGGGTGTTACAAGTCCACCCCCCTTAAATAGGTTTCGTCCCCGAAACCTGTTATTCGTCGAACAAACGTGGATAATGCTATCTCATTTCTTCCTCAGTCTCCCACGTTGACTCGGATCCCTTCCTGTGCTTCCACTGTACACGCACAAGAGGAACCACTTTATTTCGCAGCCTCTTTTCTTTGCGATTGATGATTACCACTGGTTGCTCCACATATTGAGCCTTTCATCTATTTCAATGTCCTCCAGTGGAACAATCATGTCTTCATCAGCTATACACTTTCTCAGATGAGATACATGGAATGTCGGTTGAATCCCACTTAACTCATCTGGCAACTCCAATCTATAGGCCACCTCCCCTATTCGAGCAATGATTCGGAAAGGGCCTATATATCTTGGGCTCAACTTGCCCCGCTTTCTGAATCTGATAATACCCCTCCAAGGTGAGACCTTCAACATAACCCGGTCACCCACCTGGAACTCAATTGGCCTACGTCGCTTATCGGCATACGACTTATGTCTATCTTTGGCTGCCTTCATGAAGGCTTTAATCTTTTCAAGCTTCTCTGTCGTAGCCTCGATTACCTCGACGCTCCCCAATTCCTTCTGACCAATATCACCCCAACAAACGGTGTTCTGCATCTCCTACCGTATAGCATCTCATATGGTGGCATACCAATGCTAGCATGATAGCTGTTGTTGTATGAGAATTCGGCTAACGGTAAGTGGTCTTCCCAACTCCCTCCAAAATCGATCACACATGCCCGCAGCATGTCTTCCAATGTCTGAATGGTTCTTTCTGACTGACCATCGGTTTGGGGATGATAAGCCGTGCTAATATGTAACCTCGTCCCCATAGCGTCGTGGAATTTCTTCCAAAACTTAGATGTAAACCGAGTGTCGCAATCAGAAACAATAGACACCGGCACACCATGACGAGTTACAATTTCCCTGATGAATAGATCAGCCAACCTCTTAGATGAATACGTCTCGCGGATCGGTAGAAAATGAGCGCTCTTCGTCAGACGATCAACTATCACCCATATGGCATCATACCCTTTCGGAGTACGTGACAGCTTTGTAATGAAGTCCATGGTGATGTGCTCCCACTTCCATTCCGGTATATCCAAAGGTTGTATCTTCCCATACGGCTTTTGGTGCTCGGCCTTCACCTGTAAGCAAGTAAGGCACTTACTCACATACTCCACCACGTCGCGCTTCATACCCGGCCACCAATAATCTTTCTTCATATCATGGTACATTTTCAAGGCACCATGAATGGAGTATCGAGTCTTGTGAGCTTCATCCATGATCTTCACCCGTAGATCCCCAAAACGAGGAATCCACACACGGCCAAATCGGTCCTAACACCGAGCGTGTTTTCACCCAATTCCCCAACCAGACCTCTCATTCTTTCCGAGTTAAGGTGATTTTCTTTCAACACCTCATCATGAAACTCCTCAACTTGCTTCATCACATCAGAGGTAATGATTAATTGATAAGCTTTCACCCGAATCGGTTCGGGCCTCTCTTTTCGGCTAAGGGCATCCGCCACCACATTAGCTTTGCCCGGATGGTAATGGATCTCACAATCATAATCCTTTATAAGTTCCAACCACCGTCTCTGCCTCATGTTCAGATCCTCATGCTCGAAGAAGTACTTCAGACTCTTGTGGTCCGTGAATATGGTGCACTTCGTCCCGTAAAGGTAGTGCCTCCAGATCTTCAACGCAAAGACCACGGCTGCTAGCTCCAAGTCATGAGTAGGATAATTGACCTCATGAACCTTTAACTGTCGAGATGCATAGGCCATAACCTTCCCTCTCTGCATTAACACACACCCCAACCCCGAGTAGGAAGCATCAGAATAAACCACTAGATCTTCACTTCCATCGGGTAATGACAGAACAGGAGCTTGAGTCAGTCTTGCCTTCAGCTCTTCGAACGCCTTCTCTTGAGCTTGACCCCATACAAATTTCACATCCTTTCGGGTCAACTTAGTTAGTGAAGAAGCAATCTTAGAGAAGTCTTGGATGAATCTTCTATAGTAGCCCGCCAAGCCCAAGAAACTACGGATCTCGGATGGCATCTTTGGTGACCCCCATTGCATAACCGCCTCCACCTTCGCCGGGTCCACCATTATCCGGTCAGGATTCACCACATGACCCAAAAACTGAACTTCGCGCAACCAGAACGCGCACTTGGAGAATTTAGCATACAGTTTCTCCCTTCTCAACGTCTCTAGAACCTCTCGAATGTGACCGGCATGCTCAATCTTGCTCTTCGAATAAATCAGGATATCATCAATAAACACAATCACTGATTTATCCAACATAGGCCGACACACACGGTTCCTCAGATCCATAAAAGCAGCTGGCGCGTTGGTCAAACCAAAGGACATGACAAGAAACTAGTAATGGCCATAGCGCGTACGAAAAGATGTTTTAGGGATATCTTGCTCCTTCACCTTCAACTGATGATAACCAGATCGAAGATCTATCCTCGAGAACCAACTAGCACCCTGAAGCTGATCGAACAAATCATCTATCCTCGGTAAGGGGTAACGGTTCTTCACTGTCAACTTGTTCAGTTCGCGGTAGTCAATGCACATCCTCATACTACCATCCTTCTTCTTTACAAATAGGATCGGAGCACCCCAAGGAGAGATACTCGGTCTAATGAACCCCTTATCAAGCAGCTCTCGCAACTGCTCCATCAACTCTTTCATCTCGGTTGGAGCCAACCGATATGGTGCCTTGGCAACAGGTTGGGCACCCGGTATCAGATCAATCTGAAATTCAATCTCTCTGTCAGGTGGTACCCCTGGTAAATCTTCTGGGAATACATCTGGAAAGTCACACACAACCGGTACATCAGAGAGTTGTGTGTTAGTGCATCTACATCCTTTACATAAGCCAAGTAGGCGCTACATCCACGCCTCATACACTTCCCGCCACCACCGCATTTGAGATCACCTTCGGGATCGTAGTAACCCGATCACCATAAACCGTTACCAACTTCCATCAGGCGCTATCAACCGAATCATCTTCTTGACACACAATGTTTGCCTCGAAGTCCGCCAACCAATCCATCCCAAGAACCAAATGAAACCACCCAAGGTCATCACAACGGTCTAACAGGTAACTTGTGACTTCTAACTCCACCTCACAGTTTTCTATCATCTCCGAAATCCTGGTAGACTTACCTATGGCAGTTTCTACATCAAATGGCGCATCAACACCTACTACTAACAGGCAGCTTAGCACAGAAAGCAGCAGAAATAAAACTCTTACTGGCACCCGAATCAAATAGCACAGAAGCTAAGGTCTGGTTCACTAGAAACGTACCGGACACAACGTCAGGGTCCGTCCTAGCCTCCTCCTGTGTCATGGTGAACGCTCTGGCACTCGCCCTCGGCCCATCACTTCCCGTCTTCTTCACCCCTGAACCCTCAGTCCTCGACTTCTTACAATCTCTGCTCATATGACCAGTTTCCCCACAGTTAAAACATTTACCCGACAGGCAATCCTTCGCCATATGCCCTGTCTTCCCACACTTGAAGCACAAGTTTGACAAACCTACATTCCCCGCCGTGCTCCCTTCCACACTTGCCACACACTTTTCGACCCCGCACTTGATGTGACCACACGGCGTTCATCCACCCGTGCCTTTTTGTTACCCATCGGGGCATCACCCCGACCAAACCGTTTCCCATTCCAGTTCCGATCACCACCACCCTTCTTACTTGCTTCAGTCACCACCACCTCCCGCTCGTCATACAGCCTCCCTGCCAAATCAACCGCCGACCTAAACGTGCTTGGCCGGGCGGCGATCATATGCCGCGAACATCCACCGGTAAACCCTGAATGTACCTCTTGATTTTCCGAGACAGAGGCGTCACCTGATCAGGCACAAGCCGTGCCATTTCATTAAACTTGGTGGTATATTGCTGGTGTGTCATGGTTCCAGCCTCCAACTGCAGAAACTCCCTTTCCAACTTATCCATTTCCCGATGAGGACAAAATTCCTCAATCACCAACCTTCTCAGCTCAGGCCATTTCATTTTCCCAATGGCCCTACTACCCTCAGCTTGGACAAAGTTGTCCCACCACACAGAGCTGAATCCACAAAAGAGTGGGTAGCAAACTTCACCTTTTGGTCCTCTCGGCACTCGCTGATATCGACAACAGCTTCCATTTCCCTCACCCACCGGTGAGCGGCTGCAGCGGTGCCGTTTCCATCAAAAGTAGGGGTCTTGCATCTCATAAAAGCCCCATAATTACATCCTCGTGCCATCTCCGGCGCAGGCTCTTCTTCTTCCTCTTCATCATCAGATAGAACCGTTTCCGGCTCTGGTTGTTCCCGTTCTCCAGAGGATCTATTTCTTTCTTTTCTTTCCCCTTCTCGTACGGCCTTAATAACTTCAGTCACCACAGATGGTAAAATTGTCTGCATGACCTGATGGACTTCTTTTACAACAGCCTCCTTTACGGAGGCTCTTAGATTGGCGCTTTCGTCGCCACCCTCCGGATGAGGGGTCTCTAGTTCTTCATGAACCACCCTCTCAACTCTGGGTCTCCCTCTCTTGGGTCGCGGTTCAGTACCGTGACCTCCACCCCTAGAAGCTTTCGAAGATCTACCTCCGGCCATCACACCCACACTGAAAGATTCAAACACCAACACGTTCATTCAAGGGAACAGCTCAGTTTATGTCAAGTATAGTAAGTCCCTAATTACAGTGGCCAGTTGTGATTAGCCACTTACTTTACTCTTTATACCCCAAGTATTACCTGTCCTGACTACCTCAGTATTTAAATCTACATACAACACATAACACATACCATGCGCACATAAAACCGGTTAACTCTACGAAAATACCTGATGGCACGCAGCTACTCAGTTTGGCATCCCATTCCCATTCCGTACCATTCTCAGTTTAAGATTAGGTTTATTTTGAAAATTTACCCATTTCACTTAAACCTGGCTCTGATACCAACTTGTAAGGCCCCGTTCCCGGGACGCTTACAGCTGGGTTCTCATCGCACACAAAACGTATAATTACATTGTATTTCATAAATCGCAGGGGAAAAACTAAAACAATCTTTCATTTCCATGTAAATGCTTTTGCAAATTAATACAACATTCATTACAAAATAGCTTGTTCGCATTACAGTGCAAAAACATTAATCAAAAGAATGCCATCCCCAAGAGCTGAGTAGTCGCCCGTGCCATCCTCAGCAAACACTACCTGCCAACTGAAAACACATCAAAGTCAGCGTTGCTGAGTGAGTTCTAGTTTTATAAATACAACATACTTTACTTCCATATAAAACCATTCGTTACTTTTACATGATCACACATCGTACGTACACATAGATAATATCATTATTATCCTCTTCATTCATTCTTTCATTCATTATGACTTTACTTGCGCATCGAACATCATCCATACCAATACCATGTGCTACACCCCGGTTAGTCGTAGCTACCGGGCCGAAGTCAACAAATGAACAGCTAACGTATGCCACGGTACTAGGAGTAACCATCAGTCTTAGCTACTGGGCCGAAGTCAAACAAGTGAACAGCTAAACGTATGCCACAGTACTAGGGGTGAGCGGTAGAGGTTCTACATAAGGGCCAATCACAAAGAAGGACCCGTCATCCGGTGCGTGCAGGACGTTTCATTCATTCATTAATACTTCGTTCATCATCATGTTCCTCCTTCATTATCTTTCACTTTACGTACATAATACTCATTTATTCATTAACATGACACATAAGGCCACAAGAAAGATAACATACATCATATTAGGAACATAGCACACACATCATCATTATCATCATACAGGGCAACACCATGCATACATAACGTACATAAACTTGCAATACCATCATCATCCTCATCATGCCCAACATGCTTCCTAAGACCTCCGGCGTCATCTTACAAACTCTTATGGGAACCTTTACATCAAAACTTACATCTGCACTTTCCCCGAAAGTCAGAAGTCAATCTACACCTTCTCAGGTACAACAGCCCTATCTAGCGTATGGACACCCTTCAGTCGCATTGCCTCCATGCGACTGAACATCATGCGAATGAACTAATACGGATGAACACCTATGGAATGAACATCCAGTCGTGCGAATGGACAATGCGGATGAACACCTATGCGACTGGACCTTCAGTCGTGCGAATGGACCTTTAGTCGTGCGAATGGACCTTCAATCGTGCAAATGGACCTTTAGTCGTGCGAATGGACCTTTATCGTGCGAATGGACCTTTAGTCGTGCGAATGGCCCCAATCGCACCCTAATCCCGTATGGCCTCCATTCGGCCTCCAGTCGGTCGTCTAACCCTAACTGATGCAGAATGCAGTTCATCCGACTGCAGCCGAGGGTTTTCGGCCTCCAAACTCATTTAAACCCATTTTAAGCCTAAATCGACCATCCTAAACCTTAGGGATGCATACCATAACATTATTCAAGCACAACCAAGCAAGAAATCAAGCCCCAAATGGGTTCTACACATACATACACACATACATACGGGTTTTCACCCAAAAACACGAAAAAGGGGTTTTCAGATGTGTTCCAGTCCCAAAATCATTCAAAAACATGTAAAAGAGGGGTCCTAGAACTCACCTAAACGAGCACAACGACAAGAGCTTCGATTTGGCTTGCTTCACGACGATTTTGGCGACCCGAACCGACACTTTTCCTCTTTTTCTCTTCTTTCCCTCTTCTTCTCTTTATGAAGCTGAATGTGGGGTGTGTGGGGAGAGTGGGCTGCCCTCTCCTACTAATATCAACATTTCCAACTTTTCTTCGTTGGCGAGTTTGGTCCCTCGACTTTTGGACTTTATTTTCTTTTCTTTCTTCACCAGCTTCAAAATAATAAATATTCGGGTGTTAGATGCAACGTTAAAGGCATGGAAGGAAAAGGCTCTCAGAAAGAAGTTTGATAATTTCTCTTCGATAGGGAAAGAAAGCTTGGATGATATTATCGACAGATTCTACCATCTGATGAGTGAGCTGCACACTCATGGGGTAACCATGTCTATGGAAGATAAAGTGTCAAGCTTTGTTGATGGTTTCCCGGAGAAATAGGACTCATTTGTTTCTAACTTGAGACAGAACAATACACTTGCAAAGCTAGACATAATGATTTCATTTTGAAATTGAGGAGGAGGAACTAAGGATGAAGTACAAGTCACAAAAAGGATCCTACGACCAGAATCCTTCACTTTATAACTCATCTCCTACTCTAACCAATTCAGGAGCACCACTTCAAACTGCCTTTGTGTCTAGTTCAGCAGCTCCTTCCCAAACCACCGCTTTAGGACCAGAAACGCCAGGGTCATCTGCTACCCAATATATAGTACCTGAAGCCAATACTACAAAGTTGATGACCGAGAATCTCGGAAATATCACTATGGAAGTTGCAAAGGAGCACATGGATCTTCTAGCAGTTGTTGTACAGTCCTATGATGGTCTAGTTGCAGGGAAGATTGGCAATTCCCATCTTGCACATGAAGATTACGAGCAGGTGGATGAAAATGAACTAGAGAGGATGGATATCATGTGGGTGTTGGCTAGTGCTATCAGAAGGGCAAAAAAATTTGTGAAAAAGACAGGACAGAACTTGGTAACCACAAAAGACACAACTTTGGTTTCGACAAAACCAAAGTTAACTGCTTTAACTGTGTTGAAAAGGAGCATTTCAAATATGGATATGTAAAGCCCAAGAAAACAGGTAACGGAAATCCGTTCACCTTCCACCATCAAGACAAACCCATGACTGGAGCTACCTCTTCAAGCAAAGAGACAACGGCCTTGACTACTCAAGGTGACAAAGGACAGGATTGGACCTTCAGTTTTGTGTCTTCGGGTGAATTAAAATTGCATGTGTCGAGGGATTGGATGATGGCTCGATAAGTGAAGGTGAAATCACAGTTGAACAAGTAACATCAGATAATGAAGAAGCTATGAATGTGGTAAATCACCTGATTGAAGAAGAACTCAAAATGACATGTTCAGAATCTCTAGCATCCGAAGAGTCTAACTCTGCATTGATGCTCATTCAACTGATTCTTCACAGGTAAGCACAAAAGACCAACTTTTTAAAAATCATGCTTGTATTGAATGTAACAAATTTAGAGAAAGCATTGATTGAAATTTTCTAGGTTATTAGACCACAATGATAGCTTAGGAAAGGATTTACAACTGTGCACATAAGCTAATCGTATATTGAAACAAAATGAGTGCAGTTATAAAGAAAAAATAGAACTTTAGGTAAACAACTAAGGAAAACCGAGGTTGTTGCTTTTAATCAAGCCAATGATATAAACTTTTATTTGAATTTTTTGGAAAAAAAAAAAAAGAAAAAGCAGTTTTAGAAGTCAAAGTAAATTCTTTAAAACAAAAACTGCATTTTTGGACCAGTTCTTCTCACATAATTCAACACTTAGTGAAAGAACGAAATAATAGGGAAGGATTCGGTTACAAAGTAGTTCCACCACCATATGAGATTCTGTTAAATACAAAATGTAGACCTATAAATAACAACCCAATTAAGGATCATGTGATGTCCACTCCTTTGGTTAGTGACCCTGATTCCACGGGTAAACCGGTGAAATCTGTCACTAAACAGAAGGAGGCCACCTTGAAATCAAAAGTCAAGATGCCTGTTGAGAACTTAAATGATGAATTTAAAAGGGTGAATGTAAGGTCAGGTTCACCAATGTCTAATTCAGAAACCAAACTGACTAAACAAGTTAACCACACACATGTTAGTCATCAAAGTCCAACCAAAAGGCATGTTAAAAGTGTTCAAAATGTCAAATCAATTAATTTTGTAATAAAAGTGATACATCTAAACGAGAAGTGACTAAATCCAACCAGACATATGTCACACCTGTATCACACTCAGCCCCATATAAACAGTTTCTTCAACATGTAGAAGGGAGATCATGCTATAATTGTGGAAAGAGATGACACATCTCTTCTAACTGTCCTTATTGTCAGACTCCCAGACAAAAAATTGAACTTTATGATACTAAACCACGTTCTTCGAAAGGGAGTTCTATTACTCCACCAAAAAGAATTAATGAACCTAAAGTTCAAACTGTAAGTCAGTTGTTTGTTTATCACAAATAGGCCTTACACAAAACTGGCTTATGGAAAGAAAAGTCAAGTCCATTGTCTGATAATGAGAACAAGAAGAAGAATGATATGTCCTCACCCTCAAATGGACAGTGGGTTGAGTACATGATGAGTGATTCCTCTAGGTCACCCAAGCCAGTTAAGGCTTGGGTCCCAAACCTAAACTGATCACTTCCTTTGAATGTGCAGGGTGTCCATTATAGTGCTATCACAAATACCTGGATTGTCGATAGTGGGGTGTCTAGGCACATGACCACGAACATGTCTCTCCTTTTCAATGTCAAACAATTAAAGGGGGACATGTATCATTTTCTGGAAATAAAGGAGGATACATCACCGCTCAAGGCGAAGTGGGAAACCAGAAAGTCAAGTTTGACAAGGTTAACTACGTTCAACAACTAAGAATAACTTGCTTTTAGTATCCCAGATATGTGACAAAGGATTCAAAGTTGTTATTGACAACAAGAAGTGCTACGTATTGAAATCAGATCCGGTTACTACTAGAATGATCTAACAATCATTCTAGCAACCCGAGGTCTTGATTTCTGGATCTATTTCATGTTTTAAGACGTTAAACCCACTTTGTGTTCTTTGTGTTTTTCTCAAATCTTGTTACATGTGTTGTTTCTTAGTTAAAATCGAACTCGGAACCACGTTCTTATCACTCTTGTGAATCTGATGATGTCTATTTTGTTTCGGTTCATGTAAAATTCATCAGATTAGGGTTTTTGGCAGCCATGGTGGCTACAGATCTAAAAATCTGCATGCAGATCCGCTCATGCGACTGGACCATGCTAATGGACCATTCGTACGACTGGACCATGCTAATAGACCATTCGTATGACTGGACCATGCTAATGGACCATTCGTACAACTAGACCATGCTAATAGACCAGTCTTATATCCAGTCGTACGACTGGACCAGTCTTATGTCCAGTCGTGCGGACTGGACAATCTTATGTTCAGTCATGCTACTGGACCAATCTTATGTTTAGACATGCTACTGGACCAGTCTTATGTCCAAGTCATGCTACTGGACTAGTCTTATGACCAGTTTCACGAATATATCATTCGTATTATCCATTCACACGAATGTGATATTTGTCTCCACGTCATACGAATGAACGGTGTTCCAGACCAAAAAAAAGGTCTGCAACTGCCTCTTGCACAGATTTTAAGATGAGCAAAGCACATTCATCCTAAGGTTCTTTTGTCAAATAAGTTCGATGGATACCCCATTATTCGTTGGACTTCCAAAATAGATGAATGTAGTTAGAACATGAAAGAAAGAAAAGAAGATGTCAGCAGTCGGTGCTAATTTTATGGGGTTGTAACACCCGGTTATTTATTATTTTGAAGTCAACGAAAGAAGAAAACGAAATAAAGTCCAAAGTCGAGGGACCAAACTCGTCAACGAAAGAAAGCTAGGTGAATGGGAGTATTTAAGGGAGACGGCAACCCTTACCCTCTCCCCACACACACCAAAAAATCAGCCAAGAAGAGAGAAAGAGAGAAAGGGAGAGAAAAATGTTGGTTCGGGTAGATTCAAGGTCGAAAATCATTGAGAAGCGGGTCAAATCAAAGCCCTTCTCGTAGTTGTCATTTGTGTGAGTTCTACGACCCCTTTTTACACGTTTTTGAATGATTTGGGGCTAGAACACATCTGAAAATCGAGTTTTTGAGTGTGTGTGTGTGTGTGTGTTTGACCCGTTTATGTATGTATGGTATGTGTATGATTCGTTTGGGTCTTGCTTTGGAGCTTGTATGTGCTTGAATGGCGTTGTGGTATGCATTCCTAAGGTTTAAGATGGTCGATTTGGGCTTAGAATGGGTTTAGATGAGCTTGGAGGTCGAAAATGGCAAATTGGCTTCGAGATTAACTACATTCTGCACCAGCTAGGGCTATGCGACCGATAGGAGGCCATACGGCCGATTGAGATGCGACTGAGGGTTCATTCGCACGACTGAGGGTTCATTCGCACAACTGAGAACCCATTCACATAAATGCCCATTCACATTAGTTTCATCCGCATTAGGTCCATTCGTATGGGACTCATCCGCATTGAGTCCATTCGCACTAGTTTCATTCGCACGATTGGTGTTCATCCGCATAGGTGTTCATCCGCATTGGTCCAATCGCATGATGTTCAGTCGCCTGAAGGCCATGCGACTGAAGAGTGCCCATACGCCCAAGTAGGGCTGGTGTACCCGAGGAAAGTGTAGTTTATGTACTGACTTTCGAGGGAAAGTGCAGATGTAAGTTTTGATATGAAAGTTCCCGTAAGTTCATGTAAGATGACTATTGGGGCCTTAGATAGTATGTTGTGCATGATGATGAGGATGTTGCATGATTATGCATGTTATGTATGTATGATGTTGCCCTGTATGATGATGATGAGTGTGTATGTTATGTTCATTATTATGATGTATGTTATCTTTCCTATGGCTTTACGTGTCATGTTAATGAATGAATGAAAGTAGTATGTAACGTAAAGGGAAAGATAATAAAAGTGGAACATGAAGTAAGAATGCATGCATTAATGAATGATGAGAGTAAAGAAAGTCTTGCAAGCCTTGTATGTCGGGACACGCCATTAAAAGGTGTTAGCCCAACGGTGTGCGGGTTCGCTACCCCCAGAGGATGCACACCGGGGTCTATCTTTGTGATTGACCATTTGTATAGCCCCGTTGCTGCATACCCTAGGTACTGCGACCAGAGGTGCGATGCACCGTTATAGCTGGTCTATGATAGGCCTAGGTCCAGTACCAGGAATAACTGGGTATTGCATATAGCAGCGGTACACCTAAACTCTACCCTAGGTGTTGTGATCAAAGGTGCGGAGCACCGTTATAGCTGGTCTATGATAGACCTAGGTCCAGCACCAGGAATAGCAGCGTATTGTGCACCTAAACTCTACCCTAGGTACTGTGGCCAGAGGTGCGACGCGCTGTTATAGGTGGTCTATGATAGACCTAGGTCAAGTAACAGGAATAGTTGGGTAAATTTTATGGTTGAAGGGAAGGAAATAGGTAATGATGAAAGAATGAAAGCATGAAAGATTAAAGAAGATAATAATGCTATTATGTATGTGTATGTATGATGTATGATCGCATGAAAGTAAATACGGTTTTAACGAAACCAAAGTATTTTTATTATAAAACTATAACTCACTCAGCAATGTTGACTTTGATGTGTTTCCAGTTGGCAGGTAATGATTGCTGAGGATGGCACGGGAGACTACTCAGCTCTTTTAGGATGGCATCCATTTATATAATGCTTTTGTGATGTAATGCAACAATGTATTTTATAACTGATTAACGGTGTATTATTTTGCAAAAGTTTTTATGATGAAATGAGATGTCATTTTTGAATGTTTCCGCTACAATATTTATGTAAGATAAATGAAAACGTATGTTTTATGTGCAATGATTACCATCTGTAAGCGTCCTAGGACGGGGCCTCACAAGTTGGTATGAGAGCCAAAGTTTAAGTAAAATAGGTAAATTTTCAAAATAAACCTTAACTTAAACTTGAGAATAGGATGGAAAGGTAAGGGATGCTAATCTGAGTAGCTGTGTGCCATCAGGTATTTTCATAAAGTTAACCGGTATTTTGTGTGCATGTTATATGTTATGTGTTGTTTGTGGATTTAAATACTGATGTAGTGAGGATAGGTAATGCTTGGGGTATGAAGAGTAAAGTAAGTGGCTAATCACAACTGGCCACTGTAATTAGGGACTTACTATACTTGACATAAACTGAGTTGTTTCCTTGAATGATCGTGTTGGTGTTTGAATCTTTCAGTGTGCGTGTGAATGGCCGGTGGTAGATCTTCGAAAGCCTCTCGTGGAGGTGGTCGTGATGGGCTTGGTGCTAAGCCGTGACCCAAGAGCGGAAGACCCAGAATGGAAAAGGTGGTTCCTGAAGAACCAGAGACCCCTCATTCGGAGGGTGGCGATGAGAGCGCCAATCTGAGAGCCTCAGTAAGGGAGGTTGTTGTAGAAGAAGTTCATTAGGTCATGCAAACGATCTTACCGTGTGTAGTGACAGAAGTTATCAAGGCTGTATGAGAAGGGGAAAGAATAGAGAGAAACAGGTCCTCGGGAGGACGGGAGCAACCAGAGCCGAAAATGGTTCTCTCGGATGATGAAGAAGAAGAAGAAAAAGAGCTCGTGCAGGAAGTGGCAAAAGGCTATAATTATGGGGCATTTCAATGATGCAAACCCCCTACTTTCGATGGAAACGGCACTGCTGCTGCTACTCACCGGTAGGTGAGAGAAATGGAAGCTATATTGAATATCAGCGAGTGTCGGGAGGACCAAAAAGAAAAGTTTGCTGCCCACTCTTTTGTGGACTCGGCTCTATGCTAGTGGGAAAATATAGTCCAAGCCAAGGGTAGCAAGGCAATTGGGAGGATGAGATGGTCGGAGCTGAAAAAGGTAGTGATTGAGGAGTTCTGTCCTCATAGAGAAATGGATAAAGTTGAGAGGGAATTCCTACAACTGGAGGCGGGAACGATGACGCACCAACAGTACACCACCAAATTCAACGAGATGGCACGTCTGGTGCCAGATCAGGTGACACCTCTGTCTTGAAAGATCAAGAGGTATATTCAGGGTTTGCGATGGATATTCGTAGGCACATGATTGTCGCCCGACCGAGCACGTTTAGGTCAGTGGTGGATTTGGCAGGAAGGTATATGATAAGAGGGCTGTAGTGGTAGTGGTCGAAGGTGACAAGAAGGGTGGAGGTGATCGAAACTGGCAGGGGAAGAGGTTGGTCGGGTACTGCCTCGACAATTAACAAGAAGGCACGGGTGGATGACCGCCGTGTGGCACATCGAGTGCGGGGTCAAAAAGGTGTGGCAAGTGTGGAAGGGAGCATGCGAGAGAATGTAGGTTGGGATTTAACGGATGCTTCAAATATGAGAAGGTGGGGCATATAGCCAAAGACTATCATACGGTCTGGTGCTTTAATTTTCGTGAAGAGGGTCACATAAGTAAGGATTGTAAGAAGCCGAGGGCTGAGGGTTCCGGGGTGAAGAAGACGAGAGGTGAAGGGCCGAGGGCAAGCGCCAGGTCATTCACTATGACACAGGAGGAAGCTAGGACGGATCCTGACGTCGTGCCCGGTACATTTCTAGTGAACCAAACTTTAGCTTCTGTGTTATTTGATTCGGGTGCTAGCAAAAGTTTTATTTCTATTGCTTTCTGTGCTAACCTGTCTGTTAGTAGTAGACGTGTTGATGCGCCCTTTGATGTAGAAACTGCCATAGGTAAGTCTACTAGGATTTCTGAGATGATAGAGAACTGTGATGTGGAGCTAGAAGGTCATAACTTTCCTGTTAGACCGTTCGTATGACCTTAGGTGGTTTCGATTTCGTTTGGGATGGATTGGTTGGCGGACTCCGAGGTGAACATTATGTGTCGCAAGAAGGTAATTTGTTTGACAGCGCCTGACGGGAGTTTGGTAACAGTTTATGGGGATCGGGTCATGATGATCCCGAAAGTATTATCAATGGCGGTGGCAAGAAAGTGTATGAGGCGTAGATGTAGCACCTACTTGGCCTATGTAAAGGATGTGGATACGCCAACACCACAACTATCCGATATACCGGTTGTTTGTGACTTTCCGGACATTTGCACGATTGGGTGTTCATCCGCATTGGTCCAATCGCATGATGTTTAGTCGCTAAAGGCCATGCGACTGAAGGGTGCCCATATGCCCAAGTAGGGCTGGTGTACCAGAGGAAAGTGTAGTTTATGTACTGACTTTCGAGGGAAAGTGCAGATGTAAGTTTTGACGTGAAAGTTCCCGTAAGTTCATGTAAGATGATTGTTGGGGCCTTAGATAGTATGTTGTGCATGATGATGAGGATGTTGCATGATTATGCATGTTATGTATGTATGATGTTGCCCTGTATGATGATGATGACTGTGTATGTTATATTCCTTATTATGATGTATGTTATCTTTCCTGTGGCTTTACATGTTATGTTAATGAATGAAATGAAAGTAGTATGTAACGTAAAGCGAAAGATAATGAAAGAGGAACATGAAGTAAGAATGCATGCATTAATGAATGATGAGAGTAAAGAAAGTCTTGCAAGCCTTGTAGGTCGGGACACGCCATTAAAAGGTGTTAGCCCAACGGTGTGCGGGTTCGCTACCCCGGGAGGATGCACACCGGGGTCTTTCTTTGTGATTGACCATTTGTATAGCCCTATTGCTGCATACCCTAGGTATTACGACCAGAGGTGCGGTGCACCGTTATAGCTGGCCTATGATAGGCCGAGGTCCAGTACCAGGAATAGCTGGGTATTGCATATAGCAGTGGTACACCTAAACTCTACCCTAGGTGTTGTGATCAGAGGTGCGGAGCACCGTTATAGCTGGTCTATGATAGACCTAGGTCCAGCACCAGGAATAGCAGGGTATTGTGCACCTAAACTCTACCCTAGGTACTGTGACCAAAGGTGTGACGCGCCGTTATAGCTAGTCTATGATAGGCCTAGGTCAAGTAACAGGAATAGTTGGGTAAAGTTTATGATTGAGGGGAAGGAAATAGGTAATGATGAAAGAATGAAAGCATGAAATATTAAAGAAGATAATAATGCTATATGTATGTGTATGTATGATGTATGACGCATGAGAGTAAATACAGTTTTAACGAAACCAAAGTATGTTTTATTATAAAACTAGAACTCATTCAGCAACGCTAACTTTGATGTGTTTCCAGTTGGCAGGTAATGATTGCTGAGGATGGCCACGGGCGAGTACTCAGCTCTTTGGGACGGCATCCATTTATAATGCTTTTGTGATGTAATGCAACAATGTATTTTGTAACTGATTAACGATGTATTATTTTGCAAAAAAGTTTTTGATGAAATGAGATGTCATTTTTGAATGTTTCCGCTGCAATATTTGTAAGATAAATGGAAACGTATGTTTTATGTGCAATGATTACTAGCTGTAAGCGTCCCGGGGACGAGGCCTTACAGGGGTAATTGGAGCATCTGACTATTTACGGGCCAATCAAGTTATATTTATCCGCAAAGAGAGGATTTTGACTCTTAGGGGAATCCATGTATAAAGAAATTGAAGACGCAATCAGAAAGTGATTATGTGAGGGTTTCTGATGATGAATCTGAGTGCATGCTGATTTGTTTGAGATTGTCAGCTGTGGATTGGAACCTTCTACTTTTCTCCAATACACCGTATGAAGACGCCAGGAGAGCACAATGTCTATATATTGGGATATGCTGAATTGAGGGGAATTTCTGCAAGTGTTAATGTTAATCAGGTTTGCTTGTGTGAAGATTGGAGCAATGGAAAACTGTTCATGTCATTATCTGGAAAAATAGTCATATGGGGAATCTTACTGCTATGATGGTGTTCTGCAAAGTAAACGAAAGCTATTGTGCCTAAATTCATTTTCAGGAATACTGTAGCAACCTGATGGATCAACAACGTGGCTAATATGGTGTTGCGTTTGATTATTTGGAAACCAGGGCAAAGATTGACTGAAGATTGTAAGAGGTGTTATCTACTATTCGCAAGCAACGTCCAAGGGGGAATTTTTTGGAGCATATATTGTCATATATAGTGTGTTCGCCGCTTGACAAATAGTGTAGGCTTAATGTAATACACCTGATATGTTGTAAACACATGAAACTGAGTCATTCGCACGAGCATATGCGAATGAGACTCAGTTGTACGACTGAGCCATGCAAATAGACCAGTCGTGCGACTGAGAGATGTTATTGGGCCATTCCTAAGACTGAACCATAAGTATGGTCCAGTTGTATGATTGAACCACACGCATGATCCAATCGTACGAATGGGCCCAGTTGCATCTGATATGGGTTGAGGCATATAAATACCAGTTTCATTGTGTAGAGAGGTAAGGGTTTTGAAAGTGTGCCCGGGGCCTAGGTGCTGCCGGATGAGAGGGGAGATCATGCTCGATCTCCCTTGCCAAGAGTCTTGATTCTTATGTTTAACGAGCTTGCAATCATTAGGTTTTATCAATGAAACCATTCTATTATTGTTTGTTCTATTGTTTGTCTCTTGGTTTTGTTTTCTTCCATCAAGAACACGCTTGGATGTCAACCGATCCAGCGACTTCACAATCTTGTTCATGGTGTTCTACTTTCAAAATAGAGAGATTATAAATTAGTTATAGTTAATAAATAATTGGTTATAGAAATAATTATGAATTGTAACTCCCCAAATTAGAAGGTGTTAAATTACATGTCTAGCCTTTTAAATAAAAAAGAAAAAATTATAAAGGAAATTATATGATTGGTTGGCTTTGGTGTTTATGGTTTTCAATTATAAACATGGTTTTCATTTGATCCATCCCCTATATATGTGCGTATATATACGTATATATATAGATATATCTCTATAGATATATATACACATATATACATGTATATATGTATATATACACTTGTATTACACACACATGTATATACTCGTATATATAAACATGTATATACACAGGTATATACACATGTGTATATACACGTGTATATACACATATATATACACGTCTATATACACGTGTATATACATGTATATGTATGTGCATTACACGATATTATATATAATATATACACACACACACACTAGTAGGGGACTCGTGCGATGCGACGGTAATGACAATTACATGAGGTAAGCATTTTCTTTAGCTTCTCATTACTTATTTGATATATTGTACTGTTCATTTGTTATCTTTTCTTATAGATAGTATAAACAAACTAAACCAAGTTTTAAGACTAATCAACATAGTTAGACCTACAAACGTCTACAATTGGTACAAATGCAACACTAACTGGTTTGAACTATTGTTAAATGTATACACTGATTTATGTTAAATGTATAGGGTTCGAGCATTATATGGAAGCACTTAATGAGCTTCCATGAGTAAAAGAATTAAGATCAAATTTTATGTTGAATCTATTCAACTTAGGGAACCATTGGTACAAAACTTATGCATATGTATTCTTTTGGGTAGACTTATTTTGATGATCATAGAAATGAAGTTTTTCATTATGATCATAGTTTGATCTTTAAGTCTTTAATGGTTTCAAGATGATATCTTTACACATTTATGTCTCCTACTCTTCTATTTTTATTTTATTGTGTATTCACGTATTCAACACCTTTAGTGACACAACTTACAAGATTGAGCAATCCATTCGAGTTCATGTTGAAAGATTCTCCCTTTAAAAGGAAATGAGCAGACACACGTACAAATATAAAATCCAATGCCCTAAAATCATAAAAATTAAAATAAAATTTCGTAAGGGGTTCTCCGGTGAAAAGCATCACTCTATTAGGCGGACTTTTATGATCAATAATGAAGCAATGAGAAGTAATTTTATTATGTAAACACTCGTAACAACATAAATGAAGCTAATAAAATACAAGTAATTTGGCAATGTAATCAACTAAAATCAAGAGTATATAAGTGAAGTAAATATCTTGTCTTTAATCGAACTTTCTGCTACCTATAAGAAAACCATCAGCCACATTTTTGCAATCGATTGCAATCTCTATGTCTTCATCCATAGTGAGAAAACCATTTATTAAATGATTTTTACCTTGGTAGCAACTGATCACCTTAGTTGTATATTTCATCTTTAATAGAGCTTCAATTAGTTCAGCAGCAACAGTGCGCATACGATGCAACAGGTTCAACACTATCTATTCATGTTCAACAGCCACATGTAAACCTATGCTTTACTTCACAGAAACTATAACTTCATAAAAATATTGCTTTATAAACTCTACATGTGATAATATTTTTTTTTAAAATATAGTCAGTTACAAGCATTCCCTTAAGGTCTTAAAATACATATGACGCTCACACAAAGTTATGGTACATAATATTTGTGAATCATTTTGCTTTGGACAACTTTTTGGAATTAATTTAGAGTTATTATTGTTGCTTGAAACTGCAAAGATCAATTGCAATCAGAAAGGCAAAATGTATCTATACAAATCAATATCCTTAATGTGACATTTAACAATTAAACAAACCTTAAAAAATGAAATAAACGCTAGGGCGGAACAATACACTACTTTGTTCCAAAAGTAATGGTAATCAAGCATTTAGCATATATTAAAAGTTGATGACTTGGATCTATTATACATACATGTCTTAAAAGGCTTTAAAGTATGCAAGTCTATTATTCACAGGTGACCCAATATGCACACCACTCAAACTTCTTCCTGGATCATAGGGGAATACCAAAACATTTCTTTGGGTGTATTATTTAATATTAATTATATTTTGATCTCTTAATCTGTTTTAAGCAAGTACATGTCGAATAACAAAAAGGATGACACTTTATGGAAGCTTCGGTCAAAATATGTTTTATGTAAAAAATAAGTATTTTTAAAACAATGAGAAAAGTTGAGTGTAATGGTATGTGTAATGGTATATGAGAAAAGTTGGTGACCCAATATGCACACCACTCAAACTTCTTCCTGTATATCATATTAAAACCTTATAAAAACCAGGGGTGTAGGTCTCATCGTCGTCGGACAAGCCAGTGTTTGTCCCCTTGGTCGTCCGCTGCATATATATTTTATGAAACAAGTCAGTAAGGTCAACAACTAACTGAAATAGGCAAAAGTATTTTTTGTTTTCCCTAATTTATTGAACAAATTCAAAATTAAAGCACCCATGAATTACCCATATTTTGGTTTTATTTATTATTCAAATATTCATTCATAGCTTTGTAATACCCAATTGCAATATCATATTCATAAAAATCACATGTAAGGCCCATTCCCGGGACGTTTACAGCCGGTCGATCATTGCACGTAAAACATATATTTCCATTTATCTTAAATAAATACTGCAGCGAAAACATTCAAAAATAACATTTCATTTCATTATAATGGCTTTTCGCTTTATATATGTTGCATTACATTTCGTTAGAAAAATGGATGCCATTCCAAAAGAGCTGAGTAGCCACCCTGTGACATCCTCAGCAATCGTTAGCTGCCAACTAAAAACACATAAAAGTCAGCGTTACTGAGTGAGTTCTAGTTTTATAATAAAACATAATTTTCTTTCATTAAAACCGTTCTTTACTTTTATACGATCATACATCATACGTACACATAGATAATATCGTTATTATCTTCATCATTCATTCGTTATCTTTCATTCGTTCATACATTCTTACTTTCATTCGTTCGTTCATCATTACATCTTTTCTTTCCATCAAAACCAGAACTTTACCCTTCAGTCTCCTGGTACTGGGCTGAGCCTATCATAGACCTTCCATTACAGTGCACAACACCTCCTGGCCACAATACCTGATATAAAGTTCAGGTGTACCATTGTCATTTGCTATGCCCTTCAGTCTCATGGTACTGGGCCTAAGCCTATCATAGACCTTTTATATAATGCACAACACTTCATGGCCACAGTACCTAAGTTAAGCAACAATAGTTCCATACAAATGGTCAATCACGAAGAAAGACCCCATGTGCATCCTCACGGGGTAGCGAACCCGCATACCATTGGGCTAACACCTTACAAAGGGGTGTGTCACGACATACTAGGCTTGCAAGACTTTTCTTACTTTCATTCGTTTATTAATGCATGCATTTATCCATCATGTTCCTCTTTTCATTATCGTTCACTTTACGTTACATAATACTTTCATTTCATTCATTAACATTTAACGTAAAGTCACGGGAAAGATAAACATTCATCATAACAAGAACATCAACATACACAATTAACAACATCATCATACAGGGCATCATCATCATACATAGCATACATCATGCATAAGCATACAACATCATACATCATCATGCCCATCATAACCTCTAAGGCCTCAAAAATCATCTTACATGAACTTACGGGAATCTTTCACGTGAAAACTTGCATCTGCACTTTTCCCCGAAAGTCAGTAAATACACTACGTTTTCCTCGGGTACCCCAGCCCTACTTGGGCGTATGGGCACCTCTCAGTCGCATGACGTCTCATGCGACGAAACATCATGCGAGTGGATAATATGCGATTGAACACCTATGCGATGAACCATGTGGATGAATACTTGTGCGAATGGACCTAATGCGGATGGAACTAGGCGTATGGCCTCAGTCGCATGAGTCCCCATGCGATTGACCCTGAGTCACACGACTGGCAGGCGTATGGCTCCATCGCACGACTCACATGAGATTGAACCTCAATCGCATGACTGGCATGCTGTGGACTTCAGTCGCATGACTGGCATGCCATTCAGTCGCATAGCCATAACTGTGCAGCATACAACTCACTCCCGAACCCAATCTGCCATTTCGGCCTCCAAGCTCTTCCAAACCTCTTCTAAGCCCAAATCAACCATCCTAAACCTAGGAATGCATACCACAACACCATACAAGCACACACAAGCCTGAAATCATACACTCACTCGCACAACATACACAAACACATACACATGGGTCAAACATACACACACTTCAAAACGATTTCAGATGTGTTCCAGTCCCAAAATCATTCAAAAACATGTAAAAGAGGGGTCCTAGAACTCACACAAACGACCACAACGAGAAAGCTTCGATTAGACCCCTACACTTCGATTTTGCACGCTTGAATCAACTCAATCCAAGCTTTTTCTCCCTTCTCTTCTCCTCTCATCTTTGGCTGATTTTTACAAGTGTGGGGAGAGGATGAGGGCTGCCCTCTCCCTTTAAATACTTCCACTCACCCAACTTTCTCTCGTTGGTGAGTTTGATCCCTGACTTTGGACTTATTTATTTTTCTTCTTTTGCCGGTTTCAAAGAAATAGTATATATTATATACTACATATATTATATTATATATATATGTATATTATACATATAGGAATTTTACCAGTGAGCTAATATTTAAACCTAAACAATATATATATATATTATATATAGGTATATAGATATACATATATATATGTATATATACATATATAATACATCTATATACATATATATATGATGTATATACATATAGGATTTTTTTTAAAAAAGGTTTTTTTAGAGTTGATGTTGACAAGAGGGTAAATCTTGTCGGGAGATGCCTTTAAGGGTTCCCGCCCCTGGTAGGGGCGGGTTCTGCTGAGATGATGTGACTGCTGCTGCTTTTGACTGCTTTCTGTCGATCGATGTGAGTTGACCGCTTTATGGAGAACTCGCTCTTGGCAAGGGCGGGTTCTCAAGCAAATGCCATCCACAAATTTAACCTACTCACTTACGGATTATATTTATAACTCAACCGAATTCACTCAAATCTGCATACAAAATTCAATTTTACACTTGAAAAAAAACTAATTATTATCATGTCTCGGTCTTATTTTCTACAAAATATTGGGGTGGTGATATTTCATTCGAAAATGGAAATATCATATGTGATGTTTTACTAGAAGTTCAACTATATTCTTCGTAATAGAGTTTCATACGAAGAATTTGTAGATTTGATTTATAACATCTTTAGGTTCAACCAGAGTATATAATTTGAAATTAAAATTATATTACTCTATGCTGGTTCTTTCACAAGTTCTGAAATTTTCAATAATTCAAGTCTAGATGTTTTGTATTATTTGGGAGAAAAATGTTGAAAATTTTCAAGCAAATGTTTATGTTATCATTGAGCCAAAATTGTATGTACAACAATCCAATTATATGGATCTCGTACGTGGTTTCTCTGTATCTCAAGCACCTGATCCGTCAAGCAATTCTTATCATCAAGGCAATGTAAGACCGCATGTTATAGCCGGTCCGTTAACCAATTCTATCATCAAGTCGATGATGATAATGGAGGTATTGTGAGTCGGATGATGGTCATTCAGACAGCAGTGAAGATACTAACTCATTCCATCACAAGAAGAATCCAGTGATGATGATAACAACACTGTGGAGTTTCAAACAATTATAATTCTGATGTTAATCCAGGATCTTATGGAGAGTGAACTATTCTGAAGATCCTCATGAGTAAGAGATTATGAAGCTGCTGATTTTGACGATGAAGACCATATGGATATATGGAATGAAGAGTCAAAAGAAATTCGTGTTGGAATGTATTTTAAATCGAAAGATGAAATGATGCATGCAGTGCGGTTATGGAACCTTGCACGTACAGAGAGGTTGTTGTAGTTGAAAGTAAATGTACAAGATGGAGAGCAAAGTGCTACAGCACCAGCCCTAATTACAACAATAATCTTCATAGTGGTCCTCTATGTTCA